>CABFVX010008563.1:0-23369 GCA_902151425.1 Timema shepardi | reverse complement strand
TGAAATATGGCGTATTTTTTATAAAATATAAAATAATATTATTAGTGTTAATATTTAATCCTTGACGTAATTCATTTAATTTTAAAAACATTTATTCAAAACAGTTGAAATTTACCAATTTTTAAAATGATTTTCGCTGTCTAGTGGGCACATAAAATATTATGCCTAAATTATTTTTAATCGTGTGTTGCGAAAAAAATCCATAATTTTTTGGGGGGACATTCAAAGATTGTATGTGTGAAGTTTAGGCAAATCTGTTAAAAGATGCCTGGTAAATGTTCGTTCAAAGAGTTGACTGTTGAAGAAAATAAATACTCAAAGTGGTTGCGCCTGTTGAAGATGACCAGTATAAGGCTTATTGTACATTTTATAAATCGAAATTTGATATAAGCCACAGTGGGTTGAATGGAGTGAAAATTCACGGAAAAGGTAAGAAGCATTTGTAACTAACCCCCGCCTAACTCCAAGGTGTTTGTTATTATAATATCTAGGCCCGATGTACAATATAATGTTCGACCGTTTACCGAAGGAATTTTTTTTGCGCCGCGTCTTACTGACTGTTTGGGCTATACGCCCCCGAAGGTATTTTGTGGTCATAAAAGGTCACCAAAAAGTCACTCATTTTTGTTCCTCTAACTGAGCCTTCGACTCAGACTCCCTCATAAATTGCTAAAGTCTATATATAATAATAAATTTAGTCCAGTAAAATACTCAAATACAGTTGACTTTATGGGAAACTTCTTTGGTACTGTGAAATTATATTTAAATAAATTTGTCAATTCAAATTACAAATATTGGTCTTGAATAATAAAAAAAGTAAAAGATTAAAATATCTACTATTTATTATTATAATCGTATAAGTTTTTATTTTAAAGCCGGACCAGTTACATTTTTACTGATTACAAATCCACAGCTCTACTTTCAACCCTAACAGGTAGTATGACGTGGTACTAAAACACATAAATAACCATAAACATATACATATTTTTGTGATGTTTTTAAAAACTTTGTCGTGGCCTTAAAATATCTTACAGCCACATTTTATTTAAGATCAGTCATTGACTAACACACTTGAAACAAGTCATTTGGTTTTTTTTACAATGTAATAACTATAAATCTTCTTCTTAGTGCTTTATTTTATCCATTTTGCCACAAAAGGAGGGATTCATTCCAAATATGTTGTGATTAGAAAGTCAACTCGTGATGCTAGTGCTGTGTGTTTTCAGAGCCTTGCTGAGCAAGGAAAGCAAGGACAAGCTGAGTGTTAACTTTATGTACGAGCCTCCACCAGGAACCAAGAAGGAGCGGGAGAGAGAAGACGATGAGCCGGAATACAAGTTTGAGTGGCAGAGGAAGTTCAATGCACCCAGAGAGGAGTGAGTTGATTTAACACCCTCAGGGCTACATTAAAAACAATAACATAGAATAAATGTTTAACATTGAGGTTGCTCAGTGGCTAAATAATTTTATAATAATGGAAATTGATAAAAATATATAAAAAGGAAAAAGAAACTAATAATTGTAAGTTTAATGAAGAAAACTCACCTAGGGATGGGAAAGAGGAAAAATGTGGGAAAAATCTAATGCACAAAGGTGACATCTTTCTTCTGTCTCTTATAGTAGAAATAGTCAAATATACATTTCAATTCATACACAAACACTAAATTACTACAAAAATGTATTGTTTGAGTATGCTGAAATATTACTCAATTTGTTTAGTCTATGTATTTATTAAGAACTGAAGGTGAAGGCTAGCCAGAGGTCCTGGGAACGGGAGCTTCTTGTCAGATCGCTGAGTGTGTGCCATATGAACTCTATATATAACTGTAGGTGACTGTGGCACCCACAACATACTTTGCATATACATCAAATCTATTTAACCAGCAACGTATTACAGTTCAAGAGTGATATATCTATATTAAAATTAAAAGTTTACTAAAAGGTAAGATAATTGGAGGTCATAAAAATAATATAATAAACAATTTTTTTTATTATTATATCCCACACAGTTTTTTTTTAGACTTTGTTCCACAGCATGTTAGATTTATATCAAAGTGGTTTAAGGACTTACATACCTTATACTAGCTTATGTTGTTGTTTTCAAATAGTTGCTACATTATATTTAAGGTTTTTATTATGATTATTTTTGTTTTGTCAGAGTGTTTACCATCCGGAAAAATCAGAGAAACTGAAACTAGCCGGGAATTTTAAGTGGTCGAGAAAAAACTGAAATAAGTCAGGAATTTGTTAAACTACAAAAAATATCTGGGAAGATGATTTTTTACTCAAAATATGAAATATAATAATCTTTAAATCATTAAATTACAATGTGATTCAAACTGACTTTTTTTGTTTGTAGCTGTGTAATATATTTTATAATTCCTAGTATACCATATTAATACAAATAAAAGAATGGTTTATATACATTTATTAACTCATTATTATTCATAAAAAAGAGTAACAAAAACTGTTGGGGGGAGGGAGGTGCGATAATAAGGCGTGGCATACTTTTGAGTCAGAAATTTTAGGAAATGATCGAGAAACTATGTAAGAGAAAGTATCCTCAGTACAACTTGCCGGTAGTAAAATCACGATCACCCCTACATCGGCCAACCAGAGGTTGATACTCAGTCCATGCGTGTGTCCATTGATGCGAGTGAAACACATATTTATGTGCGCTCAGATATTGATGTGCACACAATACACCTGTGTTATTTAAATTCAAGAAGAGCCCAAAAGAGATTTTACTGAGTAGTCAGCATCGCTTTAGCGATTTTTTTACTTCTAGGTTTACTAGAAAATAGGAATTTTACAGTAAAATTACTTCTACTTTATTTTATACCTTATTGAGCAGAAAGGACAAATGACAACATTTCTCAAATATTAATATTTTTATAATTTTTTTTACCCCACGACCATACCCTGCATCATTTGTGCTATCTATATTCAGATAAACAACTAACATTGTTAACTGTTTACTTTCCAAGGATACACAAGGTTTTACCTTGATATTTTAGGCTATATGTCTTCAGGCCAAGTTACTTCCGACTAGTTTTAGGCAAAATGACTTCAGGTAAATTGGCGTTAGGGCAAATGAGTTTAGGTGAAATTAATTTTTAGGCCTACTGCCACATCCTCGGGTTCACCATTGTGGTTTCATGCAGGGTTCCCAGCGACTTGAAAAACAATGGAAAGTCAGGGAATTTGATCAAATTTCTAGAATTTACACATATTCACCCAAAAAAATATTCAATTATTATTTACAATAGTAAAATTAACTCTTTATTTTTTATAATTAATACACACTGAGAAATCTATTTTAACTCTGTTGTCTCAAGCATGCTAATCTCAATTCTTAAAGTCAACATGTGATTTTAATGTTGCATTGCTACCCTCTACCACATGTCTTTAGCTAAAGTTGAGTCTTGGTTATGCGCATGTGTGAGAATTGATTATGTTATATAAAGAAGAAATTAAAAAGAATGTGTTACACAACAGTTTTAAGTAGTATTGATGTGAGGAGATTGTTTAATGTATCAATATGATCTCACTGAAATATAGATCGCACTATGCATTGACCCATCTCTTTAGGTTGATACCTTTTAACAATCGCATAGAGTGACATAATTTCATAACATGTATGTGTTTTAATATATTATTGCATTAAATTGTGATTTAAAAAAAAGTGTTTGAATATAAAGACCTAGTGACTAGAAAGTTGAAAATTGGCTCTGCAAAACCTGGAAAAGTCAAGGAAAATTAAAATATAGTTTGGCTGAACACCAGATTTACCACCTAATTTAGTTTCTTACCCAACAACAAACAAAAGTCACACTTACTGACCCATAATGAACAAACATCAGGCAGCACTTATGTATTCTTCTACTTTCAGCTACTGTAAAGGCGACTCTGAAATTAGAGACCAGCCATTTGGGATACAAGTTCGCAATGTCCGATGTATAAAGTGCCACAAATGGGGACACATAAATACAGGTACAGTACTTAAATTTTTACTATAGCTAGGTATTACTTGTATGTATATTTTAAATATGGTCAGCATAATTTCAAATAAAGTCACATAAAAAATATTTTTAATTAAAACCCACTGGACTGTGTTTGACACAATCAACAAAATCATGATCAATAAGATCACTTTCTAGGTTATAATTTATTTAAATTAGAGATAGGGTGCTCAAATCCTATGGTATCCTAGAGATTCAAGATTCGTAAAAATCACTTAAATACATTTATTAAGATCTTGACTTCAAATAACAATTTAAAGCAATTGCTTAAAGGAATGTAAAACTCAGAATATACAAAACCATAATTATACTGGGTTTTTTTTGGGCGTGAAATGTGCTCTCTTACCTAACCTGACAAAAAGGTTCTAAAACAAGGTGCTTAGGGAAATATTTGCTTCAAAAAGGGAGGAGTATACTGGGAAGGCTACATAATGGTGAGTTACATAAGCTGTACTTGTCAAAAGACAATGTTATGATGGTAAAGTCTCTTGGATTAAGGTGGGCATGACATTCAGCGGGAATGGGAGAATCTGGAACCATGTTTAGGGTATCTACTGGCAAACCCGATGGGACGAGACCATTTGAAAGACCTAGAAGCAGATGGGAGGATAACATTAGAATTAAAATGAAAGAGGTTGAAATGAGGTAGACTGGATAGAACTAGCTCAAGATAGGGATAGGGTGTTATGAGATAGACTGGCTAGAACTAGCTCAAGATAAAGATAGGTGGTGTACTTTTATAAGTGTGGTAATGAACTTTTGAGTTCCTAATGCCCAATGGCATAGAAAGATACTTTTTTAGGGGGATCCAGACACCCCTCCACCACTTTTATTTCTTTAAAACCTTTCATAGTTAGCAAATAATGTTTTGAGTAAGTAGGTATGTTGAGGTGGTCCCTACATAAGTTACAAACTCCACTTCTGACAGTTTTTTAATTCAAGATGTTGTTGATGATGAGTTGACCACACTGGTCAGAGTTGATGAGCTGAAAATATTCAGCTGTTTCTGAATGTGAATCACGGTAAGTTGGTTTTACACAGTGATATATGATGTGTGATACGATATATAAATAAAGTTTGGAAAGCATTGGAGGAGTTTTAAGTAGAAAGAGGAGTTGTAGTGAGAGTGAAAAGGCATGTATGAGGATAAAATTAGTTGTGTTAAGATGGAGAGTGGGAGGACATAGGGGTTCCAAATAAAAAATTGAGTGAAGCAGTGTAGTGCTTTCTCACCACTACTATTTATATTGGTAATCAAAATAGTCATGAACAAAGTGGCAGGAAAACTCGGGAAAGAAAGAATGAAAGCCATGATGTTTGATGATGACTCAATGGTATGGGGGGAGGAGGAAGAGGAAGTAAAGAATAACTACAAGANATGACTTGATAGTATGGGGGGAGAAGGAAGAGGAAGTACAGGAACAACTACAAGAATGGAATGAAGAAGTAGTAAAAGAGTGTGGCATAAAATTTAGCATGGCAAAGTGTGAAGTGATGGTATTGACAAGTAAGAGGGTAAGGCTTAGTAAAGCTGTAAGGTTGGATTGAGTAGAGCTGAGAAAAGAACAGAAGTAAAATATTTTGGAAGCGTGATTAGGAGAAAGGTGGAACTAGAGAGGATTTAAGAGAAGAGGATAGCAGGAAGAGTTGTTCTACAGGTGTGTAAGAGACCTGCTATGGAGAAGAGAAGTCCCCTTGAAGTGTTGTACAGGGCGTACTTTGTACCTTCTCTCACATATGCAGCAGAAACATGGACATTGAATGTAAGAGAGAATAGGAAAGGGGAGACCACAGGAATGAAGTTTGTGAGGAGCATGTTAGCTGTTCACGAGGAGAAACAAGATTAGGTATGAATTTATCCGGGGAAGATTTGGGGTACAGGGAGTAAATGAGATAGTAGAGGAAGCAAGATTGAGATGGTATGAGCATGTAGTGAGGATGGAAAAAGAGAGGATGCCAAAGAAAATGTTAGAAATTATGTAGGAATAAGACCACAAAGGAGGCCAAGAAAGAGATGGGAGGAGCAGATAACAGAAAGTGCTCAAGTGGTTGGAAAAGAATGGGAAAATTTATAGGAGGAAGAACGGTGAAAGGATAGAGGAAGATGGAAGCATTTTACTAAACTGACTCGGTCTTAAGCTGAAAACAGTTGATGGTGATTTAATAATTTTTAGTGTAAGTTCCTTAAATAATTTGGCATTATTTTATTTACTATCCTGAATTGATATCTATGAACAAACTTATTTATTTTAATTCCTTTCCAAACACTTTCCTACTACATAATTTTTAAAATTAAGAATCCATTCAATTAATAATTTGTAAAACCATTTTTATAATCATTTATACTAAAGATGGGCCACTCGAATCTTTCACCTCATAAACAAAGCATAATATTTTAATTTTTGTATTAAAAAATTACTAAGTTAGGCCTACTTGAAAAGCAAAACTTAATCTGTAGTCAATATTTTGTCCGACAAAGAGATAAACATGAATAAAACTTTCTTTTTTTCATAATAATTGTTAGGCATAGAAAATTTAACATGGCTAATATCACTACCAGCCTACGTATTGTATATCGATTATTTGTTTAATATTGATTCAGGTAATCTGATCACTTAGTAAGTACTATCAGGTTTTAAGAATCAAATAACAACTTGCTAATTCATAATTTGTTTTTAAATTGATTTTAACTAAGAGTTTATTATTTTTATCAAATATGTTATTGAAGTAATTGTAAAAATATGTTCATGTTTTAAATAGAATGTATTCTCAGAAATCGATATATCGCAAGAATCAAATATATTTCTTTTTTTATACACGAAGATAGATAATAGATATAAAAGAAAATAATAATAATACATACGTAGGCATTATTGAGTTCACTATTACCAATGTATGTTTAATTGTTAAGCATGTTGTTTTAGTCTCTTTTTTTTAAATCTGTTTGTATTTTTATTTTAGCTTTCTTATCAAAATAAATTATAATACTTCAATATGATTAAAGTTGATCAAAAGGTAACTAGGCCTAATCTGTTTGTTTATTTCACATGTTTCTCTTTAGAAACTTAACTCATTCAATCAACACTTTTAAAAAATAACTTAAAGACAATCTAATTTTGATTGATTTGATTTCTAAACAATGATATAAGTCTAGATTGTTTAGCTGGATTTTAACCAATATTTTGCAAGGGGTGGTTGGGGTTGATTGAAATAAATCTGAATTAACAGCTTGGGCCTATATTGTGTAATGTAGGTCTATTTGTAAATCATTAAAATTTCTAACAATTTGCTAGGATTAAGATTCTATATTCGAGATATAGTGGATTCGACACATCTCTAATTTATACCTATTTACATACATTGTCTTTTGAAATTGAATTTAACATTGAAATCCTGTAATTTAAATTTTAAATGATATTTGTAAATTCTAGGGATGATCCCCTCGAATCTTCTGAATAATTAAGGATATTAGAGATTCAAGGATTTGAGTAAATTTAGGACTTGACTCAAATCCTTAAAAAAGAAAATATTATTTTCAGGTGAAACTTGTTTTATAGCTATAATAGTGCATAGTGGTGGCTCAGAACCAATTTAATTATAGGATGAACTTAACAACCAGGCCCCAGACCAGTGATTTAACACTTAACTGAATGTTTGGGTGTTATAATGAATGGATTATAAGAAAGATTGCTAACATTTAGTTACTATTTGTATTTTATATTAATCTCTTATATCTATATTTCTTTTTATGTTCATTAATTTTTTCTAAGATTCAGATTCAGGGTTCGAAGGTAAATTGGAGATTTGGATTCATAAAATAGTGTATTCAACCCAACTTTAGTAGATTTACAAACAAAAATGTTTTTTACAAATCTGTAAATCTTGTTATTAAAATGAATAATTAATGCCTAATGGCTTGAAAATGTATAACAAGACAGCAAGGAAACACTGTACAATGATTTAAAGTAAGTGATAGTGAAGGAAGCCAACCTGCAAGGATAGTTAGGTTAGGACTAGATAAAAGAACACACTTCTCTCTTCTTAAACAATTGCACTATTACACTTCACACGTTGTTTTAAATTTTCGGAAATATTCCTTTATCATTTGAAGAGACACATCGAAAAACACAAACAAAGATAATCTATTGAACTACGTGTTTCTAGAATAATTTGAAATATGTTTTTAATGTGTTTTTTCAAATAATAAAGGAATATTTCCGAAAATTTAAAACAACGTGTGAAGTGTAATAGTGCAATTGTTTAAGAAGAGAGAAGTGTGCTCTTTTATCTAGTCCTAACCTAACTATCCTTGCAGGTTGGTTTCCTTCACTAACACTTACTTTACGTTAGTGCACAGTGTTTCTACACTGTCTTGTTATACATATTGTTATTGCAATCACAATGATAAAACCAAGCTTGGTGTATGATAATATGTTTGTATATCCAGACAAGGAATGTCCAATGTACAACCTGTCTTCTTCTGCTGACAACACCATCCCATCTCTGGATACCCTTATTCTTGTGCAGCAGATGAGGGACGATGGTCTAGCCATGAAGAAAAGTGCCTTGAGCGTGCAGCAACACATGCGCTTCCCAGTCAACCAGGTATAAACTCATGTTATGGTGGTATCCCTCCAAAAACCAGCCCTGTGGTGTAGTGGCCTAGGGGCCCAGGTTCATTTTCCGGCTGGTACCTTTAGTATTTTACCTTTTAGGACAATAACCCCAATGGTCACTAGAGTTTGGTTAATTAGGCTTAAATTAGGTTAAGACTCACTCTGTCTCCACAACATCATATGAACTGTTATCACATCTCATTGCGGGTACGACGTATAGACAACCCATGATGTATCCTGTGCAACGTTCTGTGCCAACAGAGCAGCTAATAATCCACATAAAGTGACCAAACTTAGATGTCATGTCCCTCATGGTCATATGTACCATAATAAAAATAAATCTCGCCAGACATAATATGTAGGGTTGTGCCGATGCCGATTATTAAGTCAATCATTGGCCGCTTATTGCATAACCGGCGATTCCGATGATTGGTGTTTGGATCTCCGATTATTTATGCAGATTATTCAAAATGTGTGGGTATATTTTAAGTACTAAAAATATTTTATCCCTTCTCCCTTATATGTGATCTTTGAGTAATTAGCTTGTTCTTAGCGACTTAAGTTTGCACTAAACAGCACATCCAACATTCCAAACAAAATACATCAAAATAAATATATTTACCATAGGCCTTTTTACAATTTATGCACGTTATTAGAAATAAAAATACTTGCAAGTAACAAATGTATTAACCATCAAAATAAATGTTATCAGATCAGCATTGTTTTATATTGATTTGTTAAAGATAGTTATAAAATGAAATATCAGATGCAAGAATACCATGCATGCACACTACATTTTGTTTTATATGGAAAGAAATTCTATTTTTTTTTTTAATGCTGTTTATTCAAAATGTATGGGTATATTTTAAAATCTTATGTTATAAACATTAAATATCAATTTGAAAACTAAAAGATAAATTTAATAATCCATTCTCACATATAAAAACACAACTTCTATTTTGAGTTTGCAATAAACAGGCTAACCAACGCTCCTAAAATAACAAATCAATATGTATTTTTATCGTAGGTCTTATTCCAATCTATGCAGATGCATATTATTAGAAATAAAACTCTCACAGGTAACAATTCTAATAATCAAAAAATTAAAATATTAGCAGATTGGTGTTGTTTTATTTTGATTTGTTAAAGATGCCCAAAAAATGGAACATAATAACGTAATAATCTTGCACATGCGCATATTTTGTTTAAATGGAAACCAATTTTCTTTTAATGCAAGTACAAAACTTTCCACTGGCAGTTTTGTGTGGGATTATTTTGCAATAAATCCAAATGATAACTAAAAGCTGTGTGCTCATTTTTACAAAAACAATTTCAGGTGGGGGTACAAGTTCAAGGGGCTTCACAAACTCTAATTTGTCAAGACATTTGAGCATGTTTCACCACAGTGAAATTTCAAAAGGTAGTTGGCCTATAATATCTGGTGAAAATTCTGATGCCTCAAGTTTTGATTCTACACATAGTTTTTCATCTACATCGATTAGTGGGAGTAGTGTTCAAATGAAAGTATGTGCTAATCAAAAAACAATTACTGAATTATTTGAGAAAAAAAAAATTGAATACAGCAGTTCTCACCCAAAATCCATAGGGATGACTAAGCGGATTGGAGAAATGGTGTGCCTTGATTTGCAGCCATTTAGTATGGTTGAAGATGCTGGTAAGTCTAAGGTCTAAACTTAGCCTACTCCATAAACTTAATTTTTTCATTCAATATTTATTGTTTTATGCCAATTAAGATATTTACACTTACCAAAAAGTTTCTCGAACATCTAATTTTGATCATTTAGGCCTAGGTACCTAAAATAATCAATTTCACCCTACCTAACCTAAAACATATATGATTTTGCCAAACAGAAAAATAATGTAAGCCAATACTTATGTTTATAATTTACAAACAAATCCTTTTCTTTTCAGGTTTTAAGAATTTTATTATTATTATTATTATTAGCACCACGTCTTACTACCCGTTCGGGTTGTACACACTTACGCTAATGTGTAATGGTAGGGTGATTGTGAGATGAAATGAAGGACCTACAGTTTAACGTGGAATCCGAACCACGGTGGAGGCCTGGCATTCCCTTTAAGAATTTAATCAGCTATATTGAGCCTCACTATAAATTACCAGATAGGAAAGTAATCCCAGAAATGTATGAAGAAGGGAGAAATAAAACACAGGAACACCTAAACATTGTTCAGTACATTAATCTGGATTGACGTCCCATTTTTTTTAGCAAAGACTTTGTTGATGTTAATCTTTGTTTGGAGGTTATACCCTTTACTCCAGAGTGTCATAATGCACAGAACATTGCAGAGTTTTTTTAATGATACCATCAAGGACTGGGGTATTTCAAAGTCTCATATCCATAGTGTAGTCAGTGACAATGCACGAAACATTACTCATGCACTGCAACAAGCCAAAGTGAATCATGTACCATGTGTGATCATGCAAGACGAGTAGTTGGTCATTCCAAACACTCATTAATTGCCACAAAAAAATTAATGAGTTTCAAACGGCAAACAATCCACCCAAGTGCCACTAAATCCAGGATGAACCAACACAGTGGAATTCCATCTACCTTATGCTCGAAAGACTGCACAGTCAAAGGAAATCAGTGATGTATCTTCTACCTGACCTAAACCTGAATGTAGATATATTTACTCATGATTTGGTCTCTTATTGTGAAGGTACTCACAGTCTTAGAAACATTTCACAAGGCTACATTATCAATCAGCAATGAACAAACTACCATATCAGAAGTAATCCCTATAGTCAATGGTATCAAACTAGACACGGAGTCCAACCAGGACAAATCTCTTGGCCCATAGTGAAAGATGTGTTGCACAATCTCAAAACCTATTATGTCAACATTGAAGAAAACAATCTTTTTCATTAGCTACAATATTGTATCCTAGATTCAAAGTTGATGTGTTCAGTTACCCCCGATCTTCAAAAGAAGCAAAGTCTCAACTAGAGGCTAAGTTGAGCGAGGAAGAGGAACTACCTGCTGAGCTGAGTAGAGTTGAGACTACTTCAGGACCTATGGCTTCTGTTTACTGCCGATTAATTGCGTCTAAAGGAAATATCCTAATTATGTAATGTCACCCAAAATACAATTGGAAAGGTATTTGTTGGAACCATTAATGGCTGCCAACCAATCCCCTTTCAATTACTCGAGAACATTAGAAAACTATTAAAAGTAACTTTTTTTTTACTTTAAGTCATTTTACTTTATACACTTATAAAAATTGAAAATAAAAATTATCGACATCGGTGATTGGCCTAATCGGCGACAAATGATCGGCAAAATATATTTTGGGCCTGGCACTAATATTATACCTAGAAGATGCTAAAAAAAGGATGGGAATATATAATATTGTCGCTTGCACAATATAAAAAGTTAATGGCTACCAAGAAAATATCACTGCCCAATCCTTGAATTTTTATCATTATAACTCTTCAGACGAAAGGGAGTGAGAAATGTGCAATGTAACTTTTTAAAACAGAAAAATAAAAGTTAAAAGAGGAAGATGTAAAACATAATGGGACACATAAATACAATGTTGTATTTTGTTGCTTGTGTCACATTGTAACATTACATTACATTACATTGCATTGTGCTACAATAGGACCAACCCCATGCTGACATTAACACATAACTCTCAGTAAAGCATACTGCCCGCTCCAATTATCACAACACTATTAGGATCCCTACAATGGTAATCTTCTCTATTGTAGTTCACGTAGGTTAATAAGACATAATATAACAATGCTGAACAATATATTTTCACTAGATAATCCAATTCAATATAATTAAACTGTTCATGTACTTACCAATTGAATCTGCTTACACTAGTAACCACCAAGGCTGGCCTACACCTAGCATCCTAAATCGACGAGTGGATCGAGTGAGCTACGATGTCCCCACACTCCGATTTTACTAACGTGTAATGGGCCGTCCAACATTGAAGACGACTAAAGAATAACTATTCACCTGCCCTCTGATGGTAGAAAGATGAACTACTTTCAAAACATCAGATGATTGAAGAAATAGGCTGAAAATCTGATGGAGCAGTATCAACAAGATGTGTACGTGACTTTTTGAAGCCACCATTGACGTCACCAAGCGTGTGTTCAGTTCTCCCACCTTCTTTCTATTGTGATGAAACCCCACTATATAATAGGCTGTGCATGTATGCCAAAACAACTATCTTGATGACTACGACTGACAAAGGATCATTGTCTTGGACCTGGACAATGGCAGGATAAACATTTATATTGTATCGGAATCGTAACTATGACGATTCATTTAATGGACTCTGATTTATTTTCAACTTTTAGTCTTTTTGTTTAAAAAATTTAATATTCTTTTTTCTAAATCTAACTATCCTACCTGATCATTCTATATAAAATGAAACTCTATATTTTGTATGTCTCCACTTGGGCGCTAGAGTATTTTTGGAGAATTCAATCATGTAGATAGCCACAATTATTAATTGTTTTAAAATTTGGACGAGTTAAATTTACTGTCTTTGAGATTGTGGATAGTTGTATTTATATTTTGTAAACATCGAGGTGACATTTCTTAGTATGATTTGCATATCGAAATATCGTAAAGTAAAGTAACCTTCATTATTATTTTGTATTAATTATGAAATTAATTAACGTTTGCATATTTAATAATCTTTTTTCCAAAGTTTGACCTAATAGGACATTTGCATTATTGTTTGTTAAAGGAAATAACGTTTAGTTTCTTAATTCTGTGTTAGGATCAGATAGTCCCGGGGGAGTTTGATTAAAGTCTGTTAGTCAAACTCTCGCGTTATGTAAACCCTCTTGAATAAGATTTGCTGGTAAAGTTAACGTAATTTGAAGCTTCGTTCTTTGTATATAAAGAAACCTTTGTAACAGTTTCAAGGTTCCCATTAGGCCCTTATATAGAAGTTATGTATCATACAGATGGACGATTTTAAATTTAATCTATTGTATTAAATTCAACCCGTAATGTTGTTGTGTCTCATATAGACTGAACCATCAGAATAGTGAATGGATTTCAAGTTTGTCTCTTTCTTGTAAATATACCTGTGCAACTTTAATGATATAAAGTTGTTGTCTTTAAGTTTGATTTTCAACATAATTCATTATATGAGACCATGTATAGTTCTCTGCACTATTATGGTTTTGAATAAACCGTTCATATTGTTGCTTTAAATATTGCTAATAATTTCCCTTGTCACTAGTTCCTTAGATTTCACTCACTCCCTTTTATTATATTCAATGGTCGTATTATAAAAGGATTCAGAGGGGGTGTCACAACATTCCTTCCTGAAGAGTTTTGATAGGACAAAACCTTGACTCGCTGGTTAAATGGTAATGATCAATTTGCCTCAAGAGGCAAACATGACTGTTTTGTCTCGTGGCATCAATGTAAATTATGAACTCAGTTCATCTCTTTTTACTAAAAACCATGTTTTATTTATTCCTATTCCTTTTTTGTTGAACCTTCTTCCTTGCAAATAATACACTCATCTATGTAATATAGTATGTAGCTAGGAGTATGTGAGGCTTCGAAACGAATATCAGATTCGACTTTGTTTCGAAAAAATTCCGCCTTCAATAATTATTATGAATATTTGCCAATAATGATTATTTATTGTTATTCTGTACTGCTATGTGCAGTACAAGACAACATTCAAATGGAAACAATTGATTTGAAAGTGCTCATTCATTATAACTTGATTTATCATTATTAAATATTAGAAACATTTATGCAATAAAAGCATTTTCCAAGTAATTTTAGTGCAAACAGTTATATGAATAACCAATATATATATATATTTATCTTTTTTCAAGCATAAACCAACTAACAAAATATATTCGAACTTCTATTCTGCTTCGAGAATATTTAATTTATTCGATTCAAGTTTGCTTCAAATTGAAAAAGTGGACTTTGCATACTCCTATCAATAACCACAACCAAATTCTTGGAAGTAAACAGGTTCTTAGCTTACAAACTTTTACTAGGAATGGATGGGAAATGAGTCAAAATATTAAGATAGAAACGAGAAACTATAAAAATCATGCTCTAGAATAAATTTAGATTAAAAATGTATTTTTATTTTTAAACTAATAAGGTAAGCCTTGTAAAAGTTTTTACTTTTTTACTTTATTAAACATAACATAAATAATAAACTCTAGTAATAGTATCATAAAAAGCATAAAAATATAGTAAATGGGGGGGATGCAAATTACATTTTATCTCAAATTTAAGAGGAAAATTTTGTACAACTTTTGACTAATACAAATACAATAATTAATTTTAATATATGTTTGGTGGAAATTATTTTTATTAATTAATTTCTTTTTGAACTTTTTATGGTGAAGGATTGCTCTAAATAGCTTGTAGAGGAGTCTAATTTTAAAAAATTTGTCAAGGACCATTACAAATAGCTCAAAAGTCAAAACACTATATAATTTTCAATAATTGGTTGGGTATTAGGTGCTACGGGGTGGTACTTTATTCTGTATCACATGTGATTATTATGTTACAGCAACTTGTGGGCAGTGATGATGATGACAAGGAAGATGATGGAAAAGCAAAGAAGAGTGAAATGGATTTCCTCAAATCTTTGTCTACCAAACAGAAGCGAAAACTTCTCAAGTAAATATGAACCATTCAGACTCTGCCTTCATATCAAAATAGTATAGTTAGTAAAAAAAAAGTCCTGTTTATTGTTAACACTTATTTTTAATGTAAACTCTTATTAGTTTTTGTTTTAAATATATATTTAATGATTTTTCTCATATTTACATTTCCAGATCTCAAGCCTTGTTCTGATTTTCTTTTACCGGTCACTGGAATAAATATTTCTATAACAAGATAGACAAGCTTCATACATATATATTAATTTTCCCGGTCATAATTAGCAACACACACAAAACATTGAAACATGGGCTTTCTCCATATTTGTTATTTTAGTTTGTATCATTACTTTGAACCGTCTTTATCTACATCATAACATAATAGGAGGTCCAAATCATAAATTAAAAAAATGCAATAGGAGTGAGCGGCTGGAGTTCATTTTCTTTGAATATCTGAGATTGACCTTCAAAACCCAAAGCAAGCAACTCACACCAGTTTCGGGAATAATATAATGATGGTTGCCCTCAAAGAAAATTAAATATATAAATATGTACCCAAACTAAAGATATACCAAAACACACAAAACCTAAGGGTATTATTTCTATTTTTTAGTATTGAAAAGACTTGGAGTGGCTTGATATTTATTTAAAAGTATCATAATTAAATATATAAGTATAAGCATTATCATTTAAATAAGTTCAAAAAATATATAGATATCTTGTAAATTAGAATGCTTGAAGCAAAAAACAATATAGTTAAATACGGCTTTAACCCAAGACAATTACATTATAATATAACACTATAAGGAAAACCTCTTTTCGCTTTATGAGGTAACTGTATTATATTTGGAAGTAGGTACAGGAAAGGTGGATAGAAACACATAATAGGGGGACGAACACAATATGGCCATTACAATGAAAAGAAGAACACAGTTCACACTTTACACTGCTGCCAATGGACAAAGAGGTAATGGATGTCTCTTAAAGAAAATTGATCGTCACCGCCCAATCCCCCGACCAAGGTTTCATTCTATCGGAACTCATCAGGGAGGAGTGTGAAATGCGCAACGCAACTTCCTAAAAAAAAGGAGAAAAAGGAAAGTGGTAAAGAATGATAGGACACATCATTCTTTATCATTCTTTACCACTTTCCTTTTTCTCCTTTTTTTTAGGAAGTTGCGTTGCGCATTTCACACTCCTCCCTGATGAGTTCCGATAGAATGAAACCTTGGTCGGGGGATTGGGCGGTGACGATAAATTTTCTTAAAGAGACATCCATTACCTCTTTGTCCATTGGCAGCAGTGTAAAGTGTGAACTGTGTTCTTCTTTTCATTGTAAAGGCCATATTGTGTTCGTCCCCCCTTTTATGTGTTTCTATCCACCTTTCCTATACCTTCTTTCAAATATAATATTTTAATAGAACAATAATACTTAAATCCATTATTTCCTCACCTAACCAGTTTGTAAAGGTATGTGATCTTCATGAAAACAAAATATCCATTACGAAATTCATAAGCTACAATATGTATCCTCGAAAATTCCCTCATTATTCCTTATACTTCTATACATATTCCCATTACACACTAAGTAAGATCTTAGAAAATCGTACCATCGTACAACCAATAGGCATTCCCCAGAATAAACAATTTAACTACAGGTGAAACTTGTCTATATTTTCTTTTTTAAAACTGTCAGAAATCCTCGTTATCGAAAACTTAGTCCCAAAATTACCAATAATAACCCTCATAATAATATCTCTTCAGTCTCGCAATTAGGTTGAGAGATATCTCTACAAAATAATCAATAGCCTCAAAAATAAATAAAGTATCAATAGCCACATAAATGAATTAACTATCAATTTCCATGAAGTATCGAGATCCATACAAATTCATTGACCCAAAGTTTAACATATATATACACATACAAGCCCCCAGAGAACATTGGAGAGTGGGATAAAAGGTGGAGGTAAACATATGGATCACCAAAGGGGGGGAACGCGCATGACAACAGAAACCTCTACCATATACTCCAAACACGCCGACGCTTCGAGAACGTGGAAGAACATCATCTCTTCGTATCTTATTCTCTTTGGACAGTCCATGTTTGTGTGGTGTGCTCTGGTGGCCGCCTATCAAAACTTGAAAGCAGCGGCTAGTTTTCCTTGCGGCGTGCTTATGCTCGGTAGTGTTCATGTTTTCTTCCCGACTCGTAGTTCTAGATGCAGGGCCGGTGAAATGGGGTAAGGTGTATGCATTTTTCTTAGTCAATTCTTCTAGGATTGTAGCCAAATGCTACACTTTCTTAATATATTTTATTAGTATTTTGATTGTACAAATCTGTACTAATTACTCTAATGTGTTAGGGATTAGAACTCCCAATTGTCTTGTCATTGGCAGTCCACGCTCTTTGAGAGTGACAACTTAAGACTATTCGATCACCAAAGCAGATTTAGTACTATTATTTAATAACCAGCTGGTTTATATTTGTGTTACTGGTTGTATTTAACACATGATAATAATTAGGTTTGGTTTGAATTAATGTAAAAAGAGTAGAAACTAGGAGTCTGCAAGTTTGGATTTTTTCATTCTAGTCTAACTTGAGTTGAGTATTTCTAAAAGCTCTCAAGTTTGAGTAGATTTTGGCTATATTCATAATTTTAAAATGTTGAGAGTAGTCTATATATTTGTTTATTTTAAATTAGGGCTGTCAACCTCAATACCCTCGATTCTTACTTGTATCGAAAGAATCGAGAATCGATTTTAATATTACAATTGTTGCTACTTCAATTCTTAGCTCTCAATAAAACTGGCAACTAAACAATACTGCAACATTCAGAATAGGTGATAATCGATTATCTCTCATATTAGTTTAGTTGCCATTTCACTTAAATGCCAGCAAATTGTAAATATACCATATTGGCCTGAATATAGTACAACCCAGAATTAATACAATCCTAACATTTTGAGGTGTAGATTGTCAGAATACGTAAATGTGTTATAAACAAACAATTGATATAAAATCACACCGTGTATATCAAAAGCTACGATATTTCGATTGATTTAAGATGGCCACTCTTCTGTTATTATATTCTTTGTTGCTTTTCAATTTTTAATGGTTATTTAGCTCTTTGAATAAGACAAGTTTAATAAAAATATAACAAAAATCGACGTAGTTAATAAAATCAGAGAAAAACGTTATATTTAGTTTAATTCAATAGATTTAGAGCATAGTCCGATATATTTGTTAAATTGTTCCCAAACTCTCTTCACTAATTTCTGGTGAGGTAACGTGTGTTGGATCAATTATGGCGGATGACTTTAAATTTTGGAAAGTGTGAAATGGGTTCTTCTTTCCGTTATAAAATCCACAGTTTGTTTTATCAATTTCAAGTTTATTTAAATTTTTGGCTTAATTTTAAGTTTTGAGGACTTTTAGTGTGTTTGGTCGAGTCCAAGTTTGACATTGTGGGGGAAGTAGGGCACCTTAAATTTTCCATAAAATGACAATTATTAAATATCTATAAAAAAGATTTTTACTGTTTTTACAAAGGTACGGGCTCTCCTTAGACATTGATAAATTTACTTCAATTCAGTTTTTAATGCTTACAAAAGTTGATGCTCATACTTTACAATTAAAAATAATATTATTAGAATAATATTACTAGCAAACAATATGAAATAGTAAATGCTTTTTTAATATAAATGTGGAAAGTTTGTTAAAATATGTATTGCAATAAATAAGATCAACATCGATTTTAGATAGGTTAACCAACATAATTCTATAACTAAATAGTAACTAAACTAGAGCTAGTTTTGTAGCTAAATGTATTAACTAATACAAGTTTTAAATATCTTAAGTTTGAAAAGATTACATATAATAATATATTTTTGATATTACATTTCTAATTTAACATAAATTATTATTTTAGAAAGGGATTAGGTATAAATAGTAAAAATAATCATTCAATTATTTAGTAATCATCTTAACTATTTTTATTTCCATTGCTTTGTCATGGCAATACAAGTAAACAATTTCAATCTAGTATAATTCAAAATGGATGACAATATTGAATAAATTTACGGGTCGAAAGTGGTTTTAAAGCTCTATTATTTTATTAATGTGAAGATTGATATTAATTTTTAACAATTTGTTAAGTAACTGAGTGATATATAAGTGGAAATGTTAATATTATCTCAAATAGCCTATGCTTACTATTGAGTTTTTAAAATGTATTATTAAGTACATCAAGTGAAAGCTCGAAAATGACAAGCCTACAAAACTTTCGATCTCACGCTCGAGCCTAAAGGATGAGTTCAGCTCAAAACTCAAAATCTGAGTACTTGCAGAGCCCTAGTAAAGACTATTGTTTTACTCCAAGAATATGTATTTAAGTTAATTTGGGGAGTAAAAACAAATTATATTATCTTGTCTTTTTCAAATTTAATAATCCTTTGCATCTTGTTAGCTTCGCTGGTCATATTTATTAAATTGTAAGTGTTCTCTTAGTTCCACTTTCAACTAAGCTTAGACAGATTAGCCAAGTTTTTAGATTAATACATTTTTACACCATACACTCAACCACCAGACAAAGGTGAACACAATTCACACTTAACAATCCTACCACTGGACAGAAAGAAACACAATTCACACTTAACAATCCTACCACTGGACAGAAAGAAACACAATTCACACTTTATGCTTCTATATAACGAAAAAGAAACAAATTTAATTCATCTATATAAAATAAACCTACTTTTATTTTTGTGGAATGTACCTATAAATTAAAAATGTGTTTTCTTCTTAGTTAAAAAAAATTCATATTTGAGGGATGAATTTTGTCAATACTAGACCTATTGATTGATGAAAACTAATTTTACTTTTAATTATATTTGGAAGAAGATAATAGGAAAGGTGGATAGAAACATATAAAATGGACGAACACAATATGGCCTTTACAATGAAAAGAACACAATTCACACTTTACATTGCTGCCTTTGGAAAGAAAATCGATCGTCACCGCCAAATCCCCCAACCTAGGTTTCATTCTATCAGAACTCATCAGGGAGGAGTGTGAAATAGGCAACGCAACTTCCTAAAAGAGGAAATTTTACTTTTAAAGTGTTTGCCAGTATAGAAGTCAATCCCTTGATTGAATAAAAATGCATTACTTTTAACTGGGCAAGTTATAATATATATGACTCCCTGCATTCTTATTTTACTGCTTCATTTCTCATTTACGTTTGCATCCTTCAACAGGACCAGCATCCTCCTCCACTTCATTTTGTCAGTCATTGCTCCTGCCTCTCTCAGCTGCCGAATCTTTGGCATCCTTTCCCTCTTTGAGGACTTCCTCCCCACCACCACTCTCGGTTTTCCTCTTGGTCTTTTCCCTCCTGCCTTCCATCTCCAACACAGCATAGCAACTCTTTCTACTTTCGTCCTCTCAACACCCATCTCAGCCTCTTATCTTCTTCAATACCAGTATCACTTCTACTTTCTATTGGACATTTTCATTTCTAGCTCTCTCCCTCCTCATCTTTCTCACTAAGACTCGTAGAGGTATACAAATATTAAAACTAAACTAATTCAAAAGCTAACTAGGACTTTTTTTTTCTATAATTTTGTAAAGTTTTAGTTTCATTGTGCTTTGTCTTGGTTGTGTACTAAATACAAAATTATCTATTTTGCAGGAAGCTGGAAAAACTTGAGAGAAAAGAAAAACTTTTGAAGGCAAAACATAAAAAAATCAAGAATCTCAATAAAGAAACAAAAACTTCGGAAGATAGTAGCAGTAACAGCAATAGTGAAGAATTTAACAAAAATAAAAAAACTAAAAAAAATAAGCATAAAAAACATAGAAAAGAAAAAAATGTGATGCCACATAAACATGAGAAGATTTCGAAACACGCTAGCTCTGACAATGATAGGAGAGATTTGGAACGTGTCTTAGGTCGAAGCATAAAGTTTGATGGTGCAGAATCTAGTAATGCCTTGTCCAATCATGCCAGATATTCAGACACTCAATATGAGATCAAGGATTTAGTCAACAGTAAAAATATCTTTCCTCCCTTTGCAAATAGTTTGCCAGAAAATAAACTGAGAAACTATGCCAGGGAGAAAAATGAAAACATTCATGATGTTAATCATCAGAGATATCAAGAGGACCTACACCGGAAGATGGACAAGATAAAGGAAAAAGGACAACGCAATAGTAACAGACATAGTGATAAGACAGAAAGAAAACGTAAGTCCAGTGACAGCAATAGCTCACATGAACACAAGCGCAAAAAGTAGTTACTCGTGAATAAAACTTGAAAACACACAAATATAAAAGTTATTTTTGATAGCAGTTATGTAACTTTATGTAATTTTGTTTTATTTTTTTCACTCTAGTTGAATAGCTTTACAAAAGATGTAACTATTAAAATAATACATATTTTAGTTGTGGGCTTAGGGTGATTGATTAGCTCAAATTTATTTATACTTTCAATTGATTTCATTACTCTAATGTAGCTCATATTTTAGATGTATATTAGATGTTTTGGATTTAAAATACACTTGATTGGATTTATAAAAAAGAAAAGAACAAATTTGGGACAAAACTATGAGTTTATTCTAGAAGAAATTGTTAATTGTAATTTGATACATACATTTCTAAATTTTACTCTTTTGAGAACAATTATTTCTAAATGTATGGTTCGTTTAAAAATGAAGTGACCCAAAGGCTAAATAATTTTATAATAAAGTAAATTGATAAAACTAAATAAATAGAAAAAATAAATTTATGCATTGAATTCTGCCCACATTTTTTCCTCTTTCCCTAGGTGGGCTTTCTTCATCAAATTTACTTTTAGTAGTTTATTTTTCCTTTTTCCCTAGTTTTATTAATTTCCTTTATTATAAAATCAATGTATGGTTTATACTTCTTTTTTTTATCATAAAGCTTTCAAATTATGTTTATTAAAAACTTTAAGTGGCCACACTTTCAATCTATAACCTCACTTTTGATTTAATATGATAATCAAATATGACTATACCAGTTTTATCATATTTCTGGCAGAACACCTAAAAATAAATCACTGTACTTAGATTTATGAAATAGTTTACTAAGCAAATGCAAAATATGTTTATTTTTTATTTATTTTATTTAAATATCCATTTAAATTAGAAAATGTTAAGGTGTGAAGCACAACATTAAGAGTGCTACAATCATTTGTGCAGCAGCACTTAATATTTCAGATAAAAATATCCATTTAGCTCATTATTTATAAAAATATATTTTATTAGTCCTAATATGGTCATGATGAAATATCTCAAAATCACACTTTGAGGATTCATGTTATTTTTAGCTGTATACTCGTATTCTGTAAGAATTTGCTAGAGAAATTATTGTTATTGAAGAACATTCTTGAACAAACTTTTTTTAATATAATTTAATGAGTCTCACTATTCAATACAATCAACTGTATACTTGCATGAGTAGATATTAATGTGAGCCTTTAAATTTAAAGCTATCAAATTGTATTTATTCAAAACACAAAGTTATACTTCTAAAAGCTTAGCAAATGGTTTTGGGTCTGACTAGGGTTTTCCTAAAACTATGTTAGACAAACCAAATCACCGATAAGCAGCATAATAGCTTTAAACAAAAATTCAAGATTTAAATAACTTTTTTTTTGTTAAACTTGAATATCAATTATCTTTAAGAAAACAAGGGCTTATAGTGTCCATTCCTAGTTACAATATAAAATGTAAAATATGAAATGGCAAATAAAAATGAGTTAACCTACATTAAAATCCTTTCTAATAACCTGACTAAGATTCTTTAACTAAAATACAATAGATCAAATTGTGTATCAAAAGATGTGGAAGGTTCTAAACCAGGTTAAAAGACAAGTTTTTCTCCAGACTAGGTCATGTTTACTAGCTCAGAACTGCTAAATGTACAAATGGAACTAAACATAGCTTGGTAATTTCAGAACATTTCATACTGTTAGTTTTATTTATGAAAGAATAATAAACTATTAAAGAACAAAGAGCAGATGCTCGCCACTCGAGATAAAGACCGGAAC
>CABFVX010008562.1:0-23372 GCA_902151425.1 Timema shepardi | reverse complement strand
TGACATTGTAGCATGTTAGACATGTAAAACAAAATAATGATGACATAGTAGCATGTTAGACATGTAAAACAAAATAATGATGACATAGTAGCATGTTAGAAATGTAAAACAAAATAATGATGACATTGTAGCATGTTAGACATGTAAAACAAAATAATGATGACATAGTAGCATGTTAGACATGTAAAACAAAATAATGATGACATTGTAGCATGTTAGACATGTAAAACAAAATAATGACGACATAATAGCATGTTAGACATGTAAAACAAAATAATGACGACGACATAGAAACCATGATGGAAAATTGAAGTAAAACCTCTGAAAAAAAAAATTTTGTGAGATGGAAATAAAACTATTATTTATATTTTTTATCATGACATAATACCAACAGAGTTCAACCTAATCTTTCATTATTATGACAATATCTCTATCGAGTTTTACCTGTAACCTTTGATGTGTTAATAAATTAAACTCTATATTATATATAATAAAGGTTTCGATTTAATAAATAAACGTTGGTAAACGTTATTCAGTTACAACTACATAACACTAAGAATCGTGGGAAGACGTCAGTATGCATGACTACAGAAACATGAGAGAAAAGTAACACTTCAGTGTCAATATCAACATTTTACATAAATATATATGTACAGTAGCCCCGTGGCTTCTTTGGTGCTGACTGATAGCTCACAGCTGACTTCTGACAGTCAACATATAGGTATATACCTACATTTTGACTGTCAGAAGTGACAGCTGCTAAATACATGTTTTTACAGATCATATGGTTCGGCGTAGAGATACATAATTTGGTCTGGTAGTTTTGCAAAGCCATCAGAAGTCAGCTGTGAGCTGTCAGGCAGCACCAAAGAAGCCATGGGGCTACTGTAGTATTTATCATAAATGCAGAAAGGTTATAGGCCTACCCTACTGTTTGTGTCACACAATTCTACAGACTCCTGTAAGTGCATCTAAGTCAATAAAATAGCCACATTATGCACCATATCAGCGTAAAGCAACCATATGTGGGGCCATTAATGCGCCCACGACTCCAGCTTTTTTGTTATACTCTATTCTACACATTTTTATGTTTGTAATAATGTATGAGCGATATCAATATTTTGGTTATTTTAAGAAAAAAATGCCCGAGAATGGGACGGATATTGCGTACAATCCCCAAAGTGTAGCTCTAGAAAAAAACATAGGTACCTACATAATGTTAAATGATCTAATGACAATGTCTCTCAAGTAATTCAAAATATTAAAATACCAGCATATTTATATACATAAAAATATATATTCCGGTAAGTTAGACTAATTAAGATTTATTAATAAATATATTACTAATAAACGACATCAATGGTTAGCTCACAAACACAAAGATTTTGTTCACAAACCACACCCCCCACCAAAACACTTGAGAAATGTCAATACAATACAATTTTATGCTAATTATAGTTTAAATTGTTATGCCACGAAATGATAACTTCTAAGTATTAAGCTTACTTTGAAAACGGCTCTGCAAGGTCCAGCAAGAATGCAACAAAATCTACATCACTTCTATACTCTAATTTTTTCTTTAAAATAATCCATCTTCTCGCGTTGCCTGTTCCAATATAAATATTCTCTACAGATTTGCCATTTGGTTTATATTTGATTAACTTGGGTTTCCACTTAGTCTTTTGAATGACCCTGCTATAATGTGTACTTCTTTTGGGCATCACTTCATTCTTATCAATCCAAAACTAACACAAAAACTATAGAAATTGAATTTGTTTACTATAATATGCTATCCTCTTTATGCCCAGCCCTCCGAAAGTATCGATCCACAACATGGCGAATAAGCGCCAAGTAGCAGACGAATTTTAACCCACAACAAAAGCGGGAAAATTAAAACTCATTGGATTTAGACAAGCGCGTGTACTAATCATATTGGTCTGATTGCCGTACTTTTAGATTTACGTCAACTGCAGAGTGGTTCCAATAAGATTTCACGTTATGTTTAAAATAGCGTTGACAGCCAAGTTTGTCTTGCAGTTATTTGTTTTTCAATCACAGAATTAACACTGTAAAAAGTGATGTATTTGGAAAGTCTGATTGTAGCATAACCTTGATGAAGTACCTTCATTCATGTTGTTGGGTTTGCAGGTATTTATTGTGTTCGTTTTATTTACTTAAATCTTTTTATACTGGTTAATAAGAGCTCGACTTAAACAATATTTAGACTAGCTACGTTACAAAACAATTCCTTTAAGTACAGTATTTAGATTATTTTAACATATAAAAATGACTAGAAATAAAACGTATAGAAAATTCCAACTTCACGCAAAATAAGTGTCTTGTTACTTCATTAATTGAAATAATAATTACGTAAAAAATCATAGAATAATCAATATAACACAATGACAAGCAAACATGTTCGATATAGGCCCCGTGCGTTGATACATACCACTATTAGTGGTAGAATCTTGCAAAACGAGAACTAAAACCACAATTATAATCATTTAATTTCGTTGAAAAATGACACCTGGTCATAACAAGCCAAAATTAATGAAATAATTAACAATATAGTTATTTAATATTTTCCTCTTGCTCATTGGATCTCCCTTATTTCGTTTATCTTCCCCCCATGCTTAGTCTACCGGAAAAGTTGAAGTATAATCTATTTATCAGGGTTTTTATATCGGTGTGGACTTCAATGCAACAAATCTTATTTCTTACAACAATGACATTTATTTGATTGAATGTTCTGGAAATTGAAAAATGACACCTAAACACGGGAATCGAACCCGGAAATTTTAGCTTAGTGCACCAATGCTTTAACCACCGAGCTATCCAGGAATCTGCAGGTGGCTGCGTTATCTGATAGCTCGTGATCTTAATAAACCACACATTTGTAGCAGACGAATTCCACACGTCCATCATAGACTCTGCCTTAAAATATGAGTGAAGAATTACCCTGGATAGCTCAGCGGTAGAGCATTGGCGTACTAAGCCAAAGGTCCCTAGCTCGATTCCCGTGTCCAGGTGTCAATTTTCAGAATATGATATCAAGATGGCGAATTCCTCACTAAAAAGCATAACTAACATCGTTGGCTGTTTGATTATTGATTGAATGTAATAAAACAAAGTGTAAACACGTGGGGAACATCAATACATTTAGCTTTGTTTAGTTTAAATTGTTTTAAGAATGACAACTGGACACGGGAATCAACCCCGAACTGAAATTTAGTATAACTAAACATTCATCTGAGGACACTGTAATTTTTTATAAAATTATTACTTGTAAAAATAATGATAATACTCCACACAGTATTATTACACATTAATATTGTATACAACAAAATATTAGTAATATTAGTAATATTAATAATGCCATTTATAATACTCTAGTTAATACGTCATTTACTCACTGTGTACACCCCAAATGACTGTATATTTAAAATAAATTTAATTACCTTAAACAATGGTACGCAAAAAACCTAAAATAACGTGTTTGACCCCTCGTAGCTCGTAAGCGGTAATGATCTGAAATCATTTAATCACTATTTATATCTTATAAATAACTATACATTAATTTTGTTAAAATGGCGCACTAAGATTTTAATTGTCTAGTTACCTTAAGACCAGACGATCCTTGAATCAACCAATGAGAATTGAGAATGTGAGTGCTCTAGTCAAATAACCGCCAGTAACCACAACAGAAGAAAACTAGCCTCTTCTGTTTTATTGTTTGAAATGGTTTGTAGCGGGGTCACATCCAGAGTAGGGGTGGGGGGGGGGGTAAAGAGGGCAACTGCCCCGAGCCTCACATTTTCTTAAAACGGCCCTGGTTTGTAGTCTTGTTTGTAACTAACGAATTTTCTTGGTTTTAGAATCAATCAATATGATTGTATATAATAATATTAAACATAAAAAGAAAATATTACAGTTTTGAGTTTATTACTGAGAAATAGGGGCATAGTTGACCTAAAGTTATAAGACCTAAAGTCACAACGCCTAAACTAAATGTCTTAACTTCACTGCACCTAAAATTAATGTTTCATAGATTACTTTAAAATATCCCTAACTGTTCAAACAGGCGGTGGACCTACAGGCACAAGACCTAAACTTTATGGCATGCCGGCATAAGTCCTAAAACAACATTATTTTTAACGGACTGATAGGTACGCGCACAAAAGGCGTACTTACTTTACGTACTTTACTTACTTTACTTTACTCACTGACACAATATATTATTTTATAAGTATGAAAAGTTTGAAGTCATACATCAAATTTTAACAGAATTACTAGTTAATACAAGGTTGTGAAAAGAGAAGATAATCAGTGGTAAAATAGTAGTGACCTGTTGTTAATTTATTATTATTATTATTATTATTATTATTAGCACCGCGTCTTACTACCCGTTCGGGTTATACGCACTTACGCTAATGTGTAATGGTAGGGTGATTGTGAGATGAAATGAAGGACCTACAGTTTAACGTGGAATCCGAACCACGGTGGAGGCCTGGCATTCCGCACATTCATAAGATGTCTTGTCAGAGGTGAAGGAAGGGTTTGGTAATCAGATAAATCTCTGCCGGGACCGAGGATTGAACCCCGGCCGCCAGCATAGAAATCTGACACCTTACCCCCTAGACCACCAGGTCACTGTTGTTAATATAATACTAGTGTTAAAAGTTACATAAAAACATGCCAAATCTTAACAAAAAGCGTAAATAACGCTCGACCAGTGGTTAGTAAACTATTTCCTACAAGCCACCAAAAGATGTGATATGTTTTTATATAGTTTATTTCCTCGCATTTTAATACTTATTGAGTTATATGTATAGGTAGTATAATAATTATGCTACTGTTGTGGGAAATATAAAGGTAGATTATAGAGTAAATTTACCCGCATTTGCATAGAAGGACAGTGGGGAAAAACCGCCTCAATACCCTCGACCATCATAGCGAGCCCAACTCAGATCCCGGCTTGCATCTGCGCGTGCGCTAGAGGTATGGGGGAGATGTGTGCTGTACATTCGTATTTGAATGTTTACTGGACATTTTCCGCGGTGACGATGGGGGACAAAACGACAAAGTTTATTGTTAATAACTGCGATATGTCCTCATTATGACTGAATGAAGAGATATGCACAATGCTTAGTTGTAAGCCCCGAGCATAGTTTTGAGCCCGGGCACACCTTGATTTAAACGCTCCTTCCTCTTTAACGTCATATAAACTTGAAAGGAACTCATTACAATATGGATGCATTTATTATGTTAAAATGTAGATTAATTAAATACATACATGTTTTAATAAAGTCAATTGGTAGAAATTTTAGATGTAAAATTTGGCAACAATGCACATTATCACTGAAAGCAACGATTATTTCACATTCATTCTGCCTTGAATAAAACCTTTTGTCTCCAGCTGTGCTTAGGCCAGATCACTGATGGCCGTCTTCGAAGATTCTAGGAACAACATTTTCATTTAGATCCATGAACCACGAGATATATTTAGGTGTAACAAAGGGGGTAGGCCCTACTTTCTCCCGTCTCTATTGCTAAGCCATGCATGAACATTTATCTTTAGCAGAAAGTAAATAGAATGACAATATAATATCAAGGCTGAAGCTTTTAAAAATGGTTCGATCTCAATCCTCTCTTATGGGACTATTTAATCAACACCGCTATAAAATTCACATTTACTTACCAGTCAATAATGTATGGCACAAGGAATATCAGACCTAAAAGAAATCCTTCGTGCTAGAATTAAAACCACAGCACAATCTATTGCAGCTATCTACAGTAGCCCCATGGCTTCTTTGGTGCTGACTGACAGCTCACAGCTCACAGCTGACAGTCAACATTTAGGTATATACCTACATTTTGACTGCCGGAAGTGACAGCTGCTAAACACGTGTGTTTGCAGACCATATGGTTCGGCGTAAGGATACATTATTTTGTCTAGTAACTTTTCAAAGCTGTCAGTCAGCACCAAAGAAGCCATGGGGCTACTGTAGATAGCTTGATGCTTGCGTATTATTTATTACAGTCCATAGGCTGTAAAAACCACACAGTTCATTGGCCAATGTTTAAGGGTTGAAAAAAGAGGGGGTGGGAGGTTTGTATCCCCCATAAACATTGTGCAAAGTCATTAGTATCTTCTTATAATATGTCCTTGCGCTTTACAAGTAGTGGTATTTCAAGATTACTATTTGTAGTTTATTTTAAGACGACATCGGTAGTGGGGTGCCCGCCTTGTTCGTCCCTTGAGGCGGTCCCGGTGAAGCCATTATAAAATGTTCAAAAACAGACTTTGCAACGCAGTTTTTATTCCGATATCGTTTAATATATCAACAATGTTCTGTATTAGGAGCTTTTGTTAACTATTTATCTCCGTTAATGTTTAATCAGAAACTATCTACGTGCAATAGTATTATTATAATTATTATTATTATTATTATTATTATCATCAGCACCGCGTCTTACTACCCGTTCAGGTTATACGCACTTACGCTAATGTGTAATGGTAGGGTGATTGTGAGATGAAATGGAGGACCTACAGTTTAACGTGGAATCCGAACCACGGTGGAGGCCTGGCATTCCCCACATTCACAAGATGTCTTGTCAGAGGTGAAGGAAGGGTTTGGTAATCAGATAAATCAGTGCCGGGACAGAGGATTGAACCCCGGCCGTCAGCACAGAAGTCTGACACCTTACCCCTAGACCACCAGGTCACCACACGTGCAATAGTGTTCGTGTTAATTTACGATTTCCGTCCGACTGTATCACAGAATTGATTGGCATGTGATGCACGCCCTTAATAATCTTTATCAGAAGTGCCCAACCTATGGCTCGCGGGCCGGATGCGGTCCTCGAAAGGTTTTGCTCCGACCCACGTACGATGACGACAACGTGAACATTATTTTAGGTTTGTTGGTTTGAAAATACTACTCTCTTGTGTCTCAGGACATTCTATAAGGATAAAAAGGACGTCCACCGACAAGTCCTTACGATAAGCTGGTCTAGTCCTAATACCCTACTTCTACTTTCATTTTGTTGTAAATACAATGGTTACATTTCCGGCTATACCGTTAGACATCTCGTTACTATCAATAGATAGACCTCCGTACTAAGCCCAGGAGCTTCGGCATGGACCCCACTTAGTTAATTAGTCCATGTGTAAGATGGATAAGCTATACCGGGTAGTTTGGAATTGAATATACAATAATGTGTATGCCGTAGACTTTGTCCCCCTTTCTTTTCATCTCTTTCTCCCTCTTATATATGTATATATATATATATATATACATATATAAGAGGGAGAGGGTGGAGGTATCCAGCCCTACAAAGGGGAGGAAATGTGTTAATCGGCCCGATTATAATTTGATGCTGACCAGTGACCATGCCAGTGACGGTTTCTAGTTGGGAACACAATTTTTCAAAGAAGTTAAAACTGATTTCGACCTTCCCCCACTCCCACTGTCCACAGAAATAATAGGTAACGAGAGAGTTATATATTGACGAAGGAACATATAAATAACAAGTACAAATTGCGAATAGGGTATGATAGAAATATAGTATTAGAGTAACAATAATGTCAGCTGCGATACGCAGAAACTTCCAAACACTCATTACACGGTGAAGACTAACTATCTCAAAGGTACACAAGCAGTAGCAATAGATTTACTCAATAGTTGGAATAACTACTCTATGAAAAGTCAAAGGAGACGTAAAGTTATAGATAACAATGTTCTATTTTAAGTTCTAGCTGTCTAGCGGCTGTCGTACAAATAACCTATCTAACCATCAACCATATGTTTACAATATAGTTAAGCTATGTACGCCCTCTTACGGCGACTAAAACAAATTTTACTAAATATATATATTTATATACAATTCGCAAGAATGCTTAAAGTTTATGTGAATAAATTACGCCGACTGGCGGCTTCCTTTCACCCATAACAATATATAAAAAGGTTTAAACTTCCGTGAGGGCATCCTAACCGTATACTGGCCCCCTTATAAATTTAAGCAAGAAACATATATAATAATAAACAAACAATATTCATAGTCAGTTAGCGAACCATGGCCATATATATATTGGGAACTCGAAAGTTCATTGCCACACTCACATAAGACCCCCACTTATCCCTATTATAAGCTAGTTCTATCCAGTCCACCTCACTACAGCCTATTTCTTTCAGGTTCATTCTAATGTTATACTCCTATCTTTTACTGTAAATAAAAGAAACTAGGCTAAAAAACTTTCACAATAAATATATTTATAGCACATTTTGGGTAGAGAGCACCTACACAGTATTTTGAGATAGTCAAATTAAAAAAACAGAACCAAACGGCATCATAAATGAGGCCTATATTTATCACAAAAAACATGGCAGCCATTAGAATATTCTAATTGTGAAATTAAATAATTATTTCTGAAGATGATTTCAGCCATGACAACTTAGCAAGAAACTAATTAAAATTTTCATTAAGTTTTAAAGTTAGGTTAGATTTGGTTTGTTCCGTTTACTTGTAAATATAATAATTATTTAACATTTTTAGAATTTTATATATATATATGCCTACACTAGAGGCTTTTTTTAAGTTGGCAGTTCTGAAAATGTATTATTTGAGTGGGCTATTTGGAAAACATTTTAGTTTGGACTGACTGCTGGAAAGTATTTTTTGGTTCACAAAGTTGGAATTATATGTCGTCGTACGTGCATAATATAGTGAATAACAAGAAATACTTTGTTGATCTGTCAACTGGAACATATACACTAAAATAGGGTTTATATTAGACAAAATTAAAAGACTTTTGCAGGGGGTTAGACCTTTTGCGGTTAATTGAGGAACATATTATTGATCATGGGGTTGGACATTTATACGTCCTCCGGAATTCAAGCTTTTCAGGAAATCCTTAGGCCTAATAATATGGCGGAACAATATACTGCAAAATAGGTGATTCGTGCAAATATTTTCTAAATTATTGTTTTGTCTTAGTTTATAGATGGCTGAACCTTATTTGTGTCTGATAATAATAATACCCAATGTAGTAGTATTCTTTCACTTCCATTGGTGCTTTTATTTAAATGTGGGCACACATATTTACTCAGGCTGTATCCGAATAGTCATGTAGACTTTATGACTGCACACTTAACATGCACTTGAGATCAAAGACTGCAACAAACTATTCGAACGGCAAAATATCCTTTTCACACCCTTGAGTCCACAGTGCTGCTTCCTACCAATGATCTTAGAAACTATTTTAAACGCCATCTATCATCCCGAATTAGTGTAGGCCACTTAACAGATTTGTGGTGAGTTATTTTCCCTGCACATGACAACTTACTCAAATTATCCAACACAACACAAAACAACTCTACAATACTACAAAACAACCAGTATATTTAATATACATTATCAAAGATCTCATTAATCTACAATCTCTCTCTCTCTCTAGCAGACAAAAAATTAAACAATTGCCGATCTAACTCCGCATCTACGGCCTGTAAAGGGTCACTTGATGTCACCCTTGGACTCAAGGGCGTGTGAGGGGTGCATTAGTACACTTCGTAGCTATTCGGACGGATCTAAACTTGATCACGTGATTGCTAATGCAACTATCAAGTGAGCGTCAAGGGTCGACGGCGCGTGAAGTAGACTATTCGAATACAGCCTAAGTTATGTACTCTGCATAACCTAGTCCTAACCCGTAGAAAGTTAAAGTTGACTTACTACACTTCTCCACTTCTACGTATAAGGACTGTGTGTCCAGAGCAATCAGATACTTTAGCATAGATTTCTTACGGACTACAGACAGAGTCTGTGTTGGGATCTTTTCATGGACCAATGTTTTTCTTCTAAAACAGATTAATTACTCTATTGTATAGGCTCTATCATTTGAATTCAAAAGTTAATTGAAGTTTACCTATATTCCGTTCATGATAGTTTTTTTTTTACCTGGATGACAGTTCTAAAATCATATGTTTAGGTTTTGGGTTGCCAACACTTGTAAAATATCACAGTTTTGTTATAAATGTAAAGATCTTTAATTACCTGTTATATATTACATTTAAAATAACGTAAACTAAGTTTTCTCATACTATTTAATTTTCTAAAATAATTTATTTTTATCCAACTCAAAACAATATTTTAAACATAATTAAAAGTACTTATTTTTCGTTTTGGAACGTTATTGATTATGTTTAATATAGTGCACACATCAATACCTTTAAATACAGGCATCGTATTTACTTGGAAAAAAGAAAAAAAATTAATTTTTTTACATATAATAAATGATTTTATGATTATTTTATCATATTTTGAAATATTTAACCGAATAAAATATTTTCATCAATGGCGTGTCTGCATCATTGTAAAAAAACTTGTTTACCGTTATTTTCAATCATATGGTTTAGGTTCGTCGGTCGCCATTTTGAAGCTATGTTCGTTAGAAGTTTTTGTGAAAGTGGTGTGAATATTTTTTAAGTGGAATAAAACTATGAATAAACTTTGTGTCCGCCCTCAAATAAATATATAAATAATATTGGCCTAAATTACTGTGGTTAACTATCACATTAATATATTACCATTTATTTTCATTACAGTCATCCAAAGTGATAGATGTCAGCTATTGGCGTAGTGATATATTAGGGATTACTTCTAGTCACATTTCGAGCTGTCATCCAGGTAAACTTAGATCACGAATGACTTATACTTTGGTTTATTTAAATGTTAAGAATTAACATTGAATTAAATTAACTAAAGTTATTAAACCAATTGTTCGCTGATATTAATGCAATGTATTTTTGTTCATTTATTTTTATCACCGTTTAATTTATATATTGGCTAATACAAAATACAATAATAGACCCCACCCCCACCTGGCAATTGTAAAGATCTAATGAAATGTGGATTCAGCCGTTTATTCCTTAGACTAAAACATTCGTCTTTAAAATGTTCATTGCAAATTTAGTACGAATAGTTTAATTGTCCAGATTTTCAAGTTTTGGGTTACAGATAAGTTTATTCCAGATGGAGAATCTTGTTTCATATTTATTTGGAAATCTATGTCTAGTAGATGTTCTATTTAGACATCCAGGAACACAACACTTAGATTTATGGTACACCATGATAATATGAACACTTAAAACATTTTATAACAAAATACTATCACTATTAAAACATTATTTACAGTCAAAAAGTATAAAACGCTATTACAGTTCGCTGTTTTGTTAAGTTTGAATCGATCGTCCAATCGCAGCTCGATATTTGCCTATACTAGCGATTGCCGTGGTCATAAAAACTACTAAAATAAGGTTGAATTGGCTCCTATAAGCGATATCCGACTGTGCATTGGCCATAATAAGCATGCCACCTATTCTTAGCCTTAGAGCGTAATAAAGGTAAAACAAATAATAATATATATTTGTATTTATGACTTATTAATAAGTCATCTAACTTAAAACAAATTTTTGTAAACATTTTTTTTAATGACTAAACGTTACTATTGCTTCTGTTAAACAACCAATAATTATATTAACTAATATATATAAAAGTGGGGAAATTTCAAATCGACATATTTTGGTCATTTCCTAGCCAACCTAGCATCAATACGTCATCATCATTATAATCAGACATCATAAGAAGATTCTTCTCATTATATGTTTAGATGTGTACAATGTTTTGATAATAGAGAGTCATAAATCTTACAAGACATGGAATTATCAGAAGTTGTCAACACTCAATATGCTTTTCCAGTTGGTTTTGTCTTAATATGTGCATTATTGGTGTTTGCATTTGGATTTAAATCCGCTGAACAGCCTGAATTTGCACAACTTACACACACGAGTGATGACCGGAAACCAGCTGGCAAGAAACGAAAAGTAAAAGACAAGGTAACATGTTTCAATTAACATAGTGTAAAAGTTATAATCTTCGCATCTTAAAACTGTTAGTTTTCTGCTACAGTATTTTACTAATTAAAAAAAAATATTAAACTAGTTAAAATATACCCAATTTATGCTCATTATACATCAAACTAGCTATATAGGTAGGCCTATGGCTAGACCCCAATTATAAAATTTGAAAAAATCACGTGTGTTTTGACTATGCATCCTATTACTTATTACACTGTGTTTTACTTAAGATAAGTAACAAAATTTAATAATATCATTATACTCTCAATGAAATGGTGCATCACATGATAGATAGCCCCTACTATACAGCCTAATTATATTTATTTGAAATTATTTTATTTTTTCAAAATTTAAAACATCTCACTAATGCCGGGATCATGATCAACTTAATGTTAACTTAATGTAACGTTCACTTAAAGTTAACTTAAATTTAACCTACCATATGTGTGATCACGATTCATGTAACTTAACGTAACAACTTGAGCCAAACATCATTATTCTCGAGTATGATCTGTGATTTGTACTAGTTGTACATTGATTATTTGTGAATGTTTACATTTTTCAATCAATACAATAAATAACTATTACAAAACATTTTTGATACATTTAGCTTTCCTATTTTAGTTTAATTAATTTGTTTCAAAGTCTGATCACAGAACTTAAGCTAAATAGTAAACCTTTGTCATAAAATCAACAAATGAATTACTAAATAGCCCTGTAGACATCACTCGCATAATGATTGGCTGGCTAGATCACGTGATAACCTTCAAGTAACGTTCACTTAACGTAAAAGACCTTTCAGGACATCTCTTTCGTTGAGTTAACTGCAAGTCACAGTTAAGTTAACTGCATCGTGATCGCTTCCATTCAAACACGAGATCCTTTACGTCAAGTTACGTTAACTCGAGTTAATGTTAAGTTGATCGTGAACCCGACATAAAATAAGTCGAAACGTAAGCCACTGTTCTCTCCAGAAAGTTTCTTCTACCCAGGTGGCATTAAGTAACAGAGATGGGACAATGGATTACCTTGCAATATTTGGTGATTTGCGCAACAAACATTGATTTTGGTTGGGCAGCGCTTCTGGTCAGAAGGTCCTGGGGAGTAAACTTGTAAATGTAGGCACTCCTAGACTAATCCATACTCCCTTAAGTGCAATATGATGTCATCATCTACTACAAATGTCACATACTCAATTTTGTCAGTATTAATTAAGATTATAATTTATTAGCCGATGGAACAGTATCGATGTTAAATGGGAACACGCACCAAGGGCGAAATTCTTTAATCTTCTTCTATGTCATATGTAATGATACAATTTATATTTCTAAGCATATTTAAACACTATAGCAAATTTCCATTGATAACACACTTGCACCCACCTCGGTGGCGTAGTTGGCTAACGCGCTTGTCGTGTTGAGCTCGACTGCTGAGGACAGGGAGATCGAGGTTCGAATCTTAGTCGGGCGAACTGGGGGTGGTTTTTCCTAAATGGTTTTCCACTCTCCCTCCACGCAAATACGGGTTCACTTCCTCTAATTCAACCTTCCCGATTCCTAATCCATTAGAGTAATTAGTGCTTAAAGCGTATAACCCGAACGGGTAGTAAAACGCGGTGCTAAATATTATTATTATTAATAACCCACTTAATTAATAATGTGAAATAATTCTATATTGTTTAAAACTATTTAAGAAAACTCAACCTAATTAACAGAACATTAATATAGAATGTAAATAGGCTAGATCTTAATATATCGCGTAACATATGACTAATAGTAAATAGTGCGTAGCGTACCAATCACAATTCATAGGAAAAATACAATAGTACTTAAATTGATTGTCTTATATTAATAAAAATTGGTCTAACCAATAACCAAGCTTTCCATTAAGTACTAGATAGTGTCTCATAAAATACAGTATTGTCTCAATAATCCAACCTAAACGGGACCGTTGAATTACTGAAATGTTGGATAATACGGAATCGGGTAAAAGGGTGGGGTGGTTTCGAGAAACAAGTCCATATTATTGTAAATAAACGTGCAGAATAGATAGGCTTACTGATATGAAACATTGTTTTAGTAATTATTATTTTTAATGCTTGAAGGTTTTCTTCATTCGAAAGAAAAACTTTTTTTTTCACCTCTTTTCACTTTCCATATTTCTCCCACAGTAAAATCACATTAATAGACAAACTCTGAACTCATTCACGATCCACTGATTATCTACACTCCATGACATACAAACCAGACATTTAAATCAACTTTATTCATCATACACTATTCAAATAATAAGGGACGTATTCTCTGGGTATGCTAGTCCTGTGTCTCATACCCATAAGTATATGGTCTAGTTTTTTGTTTAATTCAATGTTGTTTCTGCTGTTTAAATAGTCAATAAATATACATGTAATGAATTATTATTTTTAAACTAATATTGGTTCATATTCGAAGAATACCGTGTTTTAAGTAATTATTCTTCCAAAAGGCTCTATTTAGCACAATAGGAAACCCAGGGCTTGCTATTTGAAAAAACTCAAGGCAAGCTAGGGAGGCTCTAATGACCTTGCCCAATGTCAAAGGGGTGGCAACACATTCTGCTTGCCCATAAGTAATTGGTCAATAAGCTCGTGTTTTTACACTCTAGGTCATGCTGTTTATGTGAAGCAGCATTGTGCCAACTATTGAAAAAAGATTCAAGATCACAATTTATTAAGCTAATTTAGTATAGTCTAAGTAAAATTTCCTTCACCTCTGACAAGACATCTTGTGAATGTGTGGGAATGCCAGGCCTCCACCGTGGTTCGGATCCCACGTTAAACTGTAGGTAAACTGTAGGACCTCCATTTCATCTCACAATCACCCTACCATTACACATTAGCGTAAGTGCGTATAACCCAAACGGGTAGTAAGACACGGTGTTAATAGTAATAATAATAATAATAATAATAATAATAATTTAGGTAAAATTACATTATATATATAATTAATTGTAGAATAATAGTTAACGTAACAAGCTTTAAATTATACACTAATTAAATACACTGAGCTATGTTTATGTATTCTATTCACATGTATTATCATGTATTTGGGAAACACATCTAACCACTCTTTCAAATGTAAGCATTTCAGCACGGAAGGGGGGAGGGAGGGGGGTGGTAGGGCGCGTGACAAGGCTACTTTAACTGTAATTGATGGTAATTCTTGTTTTACTTTGGTAGAAATGATTTGACTTGTGGAGTTTTAATAATGTTCTTTTAATTTTTGTTTAACATTAACGACTTATTAGTAATTGTAATTTTATATAGTTGTACATTAAAGAATCCCAAAAGTTAGGAGTGTAATTTCACCATTTCAAGATTATTTAGTGTTAATGTGGGGAATGCCAGGTCTCCACCGTGGTTCGGATTCCACGTTAAACTGTAGGTCCTCCATTTCATCTCACAATCATCCTACCATTATACATTAGCATAAGTGTGTATAACCCGAATGGGTAGTAAGACGCGGTGCTAATAATAATAATAAAAAACATAACCATAACAATAATAACAGCAACAATAACGACAATAACAATATTTTTTAGAAGTATGGTAGGCTAAAAGGTAAAATAAAATATATTTTCACATAATTTACTTAATCAGTGGCGCACCCAGACATTTACTTTGGGGGAGGCGTTCAATCAAGGTTGTAGCAAGAATGACATTTTGATGGAGAGAGCGGATTTGGGGTTACACAGCCTCCTAAGCCCTGAAGGCCGAGAATATTTATGAATATTAATTGCTTTTATAAATCATTTGGAGTAGTTTTATAGTATTTAAGAGATTTAAATAATGCAAATAGTATCAAAGATCTATTATATATATATATGTCTTTTTCAATTGCTAATTTTGTGTGTAACGGTAAACATTTTGAATATTAGGCTTAAGTATGAAGACTGGTTTTAAAATGTAGCATAGACACTCGACACATCTTCAATGCTAGTTATACTTAATATTATTTAAATTGTATTAACAATATTTGTGGTGTTGGGGAAAGAGGGGAAAGGGGCTAAAATACCCTGTTTGCCCCTCTCCCCCTTGGGTGTACCCCTGCTTACAGCAAGATATATATGTACATATCCAAGCAATAAACCAATGATGTAGTGATATAGTATTAATAGTCCGATATAATCTTCCCTATGTTACTCAGAGTTTACACATCCAAATAGCTTCTGGAGCAAAAATTCTCAAGTTGGGAGACTCGTTTGTTTCTAAGCAGCTTTGTGTGAGATGAGTTAGGCTTTAAGAAATAGTTTTAATTACAACGTGAGTTGGACAATCCCCCTGATTCCCTCTCACCAAGATCTGATGGACGCTGGATCCATGTATCACTTCATTTTACTTTTATTATGATTGTTTGCTTTGAGTATTGCTGACTGTCTGCTTTTAATTACATTAGGATAATTGAATAGGATCTGTCTCTATTAGCATTCAGAAATATGACCATACCACTCTTAGCCCCAACATTAATATTTACTTACATTTCTAACCATGTAGATATCATTACAATTTGAGGACCGGCCTTGTGGTATAGTGGTCAGAGCTTCTGGCTATGGACCCAGAGGTCCCGGGTCTGATTCCCGGTGCGTCCAGATTATCTGGGAAGCAGTGGATCTGGAACGGGCTAGATTCAGCCTAGAGTGGATAAATAAGGAGCTACTCGAATAAAGTAGTGGCTTCGGTATAGAAAGCCGAGCTTAGTGGCTGGAGATATCGTTGTGCTGACCACATTACACCCTCTATCCACAAGAGTTAGCGCTAATTCGCCAAACAGTTTGGTAGCCACGCGATAGGTGCAGCCTGACACCATTGAGTTACTTTTATTACATTTTGAGTGTTTGGTAATCATCATTATGGATAAATTTAAAAAGATAATATGGGAGCAGGGGGAGGGGGCTCAATTTCCTAAGATAGCATACAGTTAAAGGGAAATATAAATATTCAAGATCCACTGTTCTATAGGCACACATCTTTAAATATTGCGTTTGAAACGCTCCCTTGATGTTCTTGGACAACGGTGGTTGAGGGTCCTCGGCCCTCAAATCTCCCCTGTAACTCTTAGAGTACAGCATACCTATTGGTGACCTGTCGGTCTAGGGGGGTAAGGTGTCGGACTTCTGTGCTGGCGGCCGGGGTTCAATCCTCGGTCCCGGCACAGATTTATCTGATTACCAATCAATCACCCTACCATTACACATTAGTGTAAGTGCGTATAACCCGAACGGGTAGTAAGACGCGGTGCTAATAATAATAATAAACATACCGATTAATTTTCTCAGAATATGCCACTGTTCATAATGAATCTAGCTTAAACACTCTCATTGAAAATATTGTATTTCAATTTCCCCTTGCTCTTGTGTTTCTCCTGACAAATCTACACTTCACATCCATAAAACAATGTTTTGTTTATAGGACTATGCTTCATTCTTTTCCCCCACAGCTTCTTTCGCCTGTTTGTTCCACTATGCATTTCTTTTTAAGTTTCCACACATGACGTTCACACACTCGACTACAGCCTCTTTTATTATGTTCCAAACACTTTTTATACCATAGCATTTATTTCAACATTCCACTTGCCTGGCAATCTGTTCATTTTGCACTTCCACTTTCCCACTTAGCTGTTTAACACTCTTGCATTGCTTCCTAACAACATTCCTACCTAGTTCAACTACTTAGATCACTAGAAAGTGATCCGTTCCATGTTCAGCTCTTTAATAAATATCCCAGTATCTCTTCATACACCACAAAATCAATAATCTCTATCGAATCGCCCCTTTACCATGCATACAAATGAATATCTTTGTGATTAAACCACGTGTTCGACACAAATAAACCTTTTCCTAAACACAACCTTACTAATTATTATTATTATTAGCACCGCGTCTTACTACCCGTTCGGGTTATACGCACTTACGCTAATGTGTAATGGTAGGGTGATTGTGAGATGAAATGAAGGACCTACAGTTTAACGTGGGATCCGAACCACGGTGGAGGCCTGGCATTCCACACATTCACAAGATGTCTTGTCAGAGGTGAAGGAAGGGTTTGGTAATCAGATAAATCTGTGCCAGGACCGAGGATTGAACCCCGGCCGCCAGCACAGAAGTCTGACACCTTACCCCTAGACCACCAGGTCACCCCCTAACTAATTACCCCATTCTCGTTTATCTTGTCACTATTATACCTTCCTAACACTCTCTCTGAACTCTCTCTTTGGCTACCCACCCACCCAACCACCCATTCATATCTCCTAACAAGATAATTCTTTCACTCTGTTCACATACATTAATGACTCCATTGTATGGTATTGTTAACATTTATAAATAGTACCCTCAGTACACCCGGTTGGGATCTGATTCCCGACCGACCTCCTAGCCACTGACAAACTCGACTAGAGGAGCCTGAGATTTAGTTTGTGGGCCCACAGATGCAACTCTCTCTTTCTTGACCAAGTAGGACATCGCTAAATATGGCCGAGCATTGTGTGATTGACATTTCTCACGGCTTTCACATGTCTGTATGTTTTCTGTACCCGTATACTTCAAGTTTCATATCTAACAATATACAACTGTTCTGACAGAAGTCCCAATCAAACGGCCACGTCACCGTCCCCAGCGAGGATGGACCCGAGAGCAAGCAGAGGAACGTAGAAGCGGGCGGCGGGAGTTTGACCTCAAAGCAGGACAAGGAGAAATCTCCAGCCAAGGAGAGTCGTCGTGAGTTAAGAGAGAAGAAACAAGAGTTGGAGAGTTCGCCCAAGGACAATAATAAGAACAGGCAGCAGAAGTCAAGAGGTAAAGGAAAAGAGAATCAGATTGAAGATGTGAAGAACAAGAAAAATGAGAAGAATCTGGCCAAGTTGAAGAAACAAGTAGAGAAGCCATTGGACTTTGATGAAGGTAAGCCACGTATCAATGTATTCTATGCGGATTTTTATCTTCCAACTGCTTCAGAGGCCAAGTGGTCTTATCTTGTCACTCTTGCAATACACTCGATTGCTTGTAACACAGAGTTCAGAGCGCAAATCCTTCCTTGTTGGTTTTCCCTAAATGATTTGCCTTCACACAACTATGCATAAGTGTATAACTGGAATGGGTAGTAAGACACAGTGCACCAAAATATCATAAGTACGTAACCCAGTTTTATTTAATTGTAATGAGTGCATTAAAGGCTTTAGGTTTGTAGTCTAAAACAAAGTTTTATTTCAGTTTAAATATTCACATACGCCTACAGTAGCTTCATGGCTTCTTTGGTGCTGACTGACAGCTCACAGTTGACTTATGACAGCCAACATTTAGGTATGTACCCACATTTTGACCGTCAGAAGTGACAGCTGCTAAACACATGTTTTTGCAGATCATATGGTTCGGCGTAAGGCCACATAATTTGGTTTGGCACCAAAGAAGCTATGGGGCTACTGTATGTATGGTTTTAATGACCGTAAATAACTAGACGCTGACATTTCGTGAGACAAGTTTTTACGAACTTTTACTCAGAATATTAAAATTACTATCAAAACACATTTTATACCATTGTAGCAGTTTTGAAGTAATAATACATTCGTGAAATAAAATAAAATCTATTCGTGAAATTGACTATTTTGCCTTTTAAATGTGAATTAACATTAACAATATTGTTGTTTACCTTCATCCTGAAATAGCCTTTTCAAATTGTTTCTTTTTGATTAGAAAGTGTTTTGTCTACTTTCGAGCCGGGGCTCAAAAATATCATTATGTTCTATATATATATATATATATATATAAAAAATACCACATTTATGGTAGTCCTATACCATTATATTATAATTTATACTGATAATTTTTTTAAATGAATCTATTATATTTTGAATACATGAAATAAATTTTATAAATTGTGTAACTTCTTTTTTTGATACTTTATTTTAATAAGCTACATACACTCTAATTTTAATTAATATCTTCTAACACAAAATAGGGTAATGAACTGTACTTGTTTACATTCATAGTTCATTCTTTTAATATTTGGTCTTTTTCAAACTTACTGAGAAAATACGGTTACATACCCAAGCAAGTAGGTCTCAAGTAGCCAACACCAAATGATCAACATTCCCTTTGACCAATCACGTGTTCTTTATATGATCTCACCCGCCTCGGTGGCGTAGTTGGCTAACGCGCTTGTCGTGTTGAGCTCGACTGCTGAGGACTGGGAGATCGAGGTTCGAATCTCGGTCGGGTGAACTGGGGGGGGGGCGGGGTTACTAAATGGTTTTCCACTCTCCCTCCACGCAAATGCGGATTCACTTCCTCTAATTCAACCTTCCCAATTCCTAATCCATTAGAGTAATTAGTACTTAAAAAGCGTATAATCCGAACGGGTGGTAAGATGCGGTGCTAAATATTATTATTATTATTTATTATATGATTTTCAATAGTCACTACAGGCTCTTTCTTTTATTTTTGAAAATATGGTAGATAAAAAACCTTATGATGTTTCCTCTAAAAAAAGAATATACCATAACTCCAAGCAAGGCTAGGTCACACAATCTCTAGCCCTTCATAATAAAAATAACAAAACTACTACAAGAATGTAACTAGTTAATGATTATAAACAAATTGTTCAAGTTGTTAATAAATGCTGTCGTGATGTTTCAGGGGAATGGGAGTCTGTCTCTCGCAAAGATAAGAAAATTCGGAAAAAGGATGATATGTTTGAAGATTCAAGTAAGTACCTTCTAATGACGTAATTTAAGTGAAAAAATACTCAAGTACACTTTGAATGACCACACTAAGATATTGTAAGGTAAAGTTGCTGGTACTTTATAGAGTAGAGGCTACTTAGGACTATTACTTTGTTTACACTTGGAATTTTTGCCAAACAGCAATAAAACTCTTTATAACCGAATTAAGACCTGCTTCAATGGCTGTATAGTCTAAGGTGTTAGACTACACTGCTGTAGACAGGGAGATTGGGGGTTTGAATCCCGGTTGGGTGTACTCAGGTTTTTTTTTCCAAATTGGCGCTCCACTCTTTCTATGCAAATTTGGATACACTTCCTCTAAATTCAACCTTTCTCATCCCTAACTTATACTAGAACATAATTAGTATATGTGTGTATAATCTTGATGGGTAGTAAGATGTGGAGATAAAAAACTTAATTAAGTTGATTGATCTGACAGAGAGAGTATTGCAAGATTTAGTGTTCTGTGATCCACTTGTTTTTAATTAATAAAGTGGTGTTTGGTCTGCATTATAGTTCCAAGATTATGAGATAAAGCTCTCTGCATACACACTAAGAGGGGACCACTTTGGCTTAAAAGGTTCCAGATTTTATTCCATCCTTTAGTTGGCAGCACCGTAGCCCCCAAGGTCATGGAACCTAGAAAACACTGGTGTCATGCATAAATAGTTGATATTCTTTAAATTAAAAAATGATACTTGAACACAGGAGTTAAACTATCTATCTATGCCCAGGGCTATTTTTCACTTGCATTGTAAGGCAGAGTCTGTGATAGACTTGCGTAAATCATCAGTTACATATGAGTGATCAATTAAGATCATGAGCTCTCGGACAATACAGCCATCTTAGACCCGGGATTGAAGGATCCAATTACTCTTTGCTAGAGTCATAACTCCAATATAATAAAACTTAAATAGACATGTACTAAATTTAAATTATAGGCCTGTACTGAGATTGTGGCACTGGATGCTATACTCCCAGAGCTTAATTCTGGTAACTATTTTATATTTAGTAACAGCTGAAACCCGCCTCGGTGGCGTAGTTGGCTAACGCGCTTGTCGTGTTGAGCTCGACTGCTGAGGACGGGGAGATCGAGGTTCGAATCTTGCTCAGGTGAACTGAGGGTGGTTTTTCCTAAATGGTCTTCCACTCTCCCTCCACGCAAATGCGGGTTCACTTCCTCTAATTCAACCTTCCCAATTCCTAATCCATTAGAGTAATTAGTACTTAAAGCGTATAACCCGAACGGGTAGTAAGACGCAGTGCTAAATAATAATTAATTAATTAATTAGTAACAGCTGAACTATAAAGATTGGCAACACATTTATGGAAATATGTGCTTGGTAAATATCTTTTTAATGTTTATCACACTGTAAAATATATTTTTCTGTCATGGTTTGAGGCGTTGTTTCACAAATTGTGAAAGTATGCGACTCTCGAGTTTTATTAGTCATAAAATATTTTTTTGAGTATGGTAAAGTAAATTTGATAGCTAGATTAAAACCAATTTCGCCGTGACGTGTTGCTTTTCTCCCCTTCTGTCCCAGATTTGCTTAGCTCATGCTTTGTTGACCTTGGAGATGAATATTTACACTTGTATTGGGCCTGTTGCACTTTATATTGTGAAGATGTACATTGGTAAGAATTTGGGAATTACACTAAGGTAATCGTTATGTTTACCCATCGTTGAGCTAATAAAAGCAGAAAATAACTCGACTATACAACACTTTATGACAGTCCCAAGTTTGAATCTGGATGTGCTCTATTTTAAAGTTAAATATTATATTTAAATAAGCTTATATACACACTTAATCAATATAAATCACTATAATTTGTGAGTCAAATTAACCTCAAGTAGCATTGAGCTAAAACTATATAGAAGTCCAATTCTAGCCTACAGCTTCGAATGGTTTTCCTGATGAGGGAAAATGGTATATTTGGCTGTATATGGGGGATAAATGCAGGGTTCCTATGGTCTGAAAAGCCAGGGAAATGACAATTCATGTCACACCTCTGTTTCATTGGCAATTGTAAAGCCGCAGAAGGAACCTGCCGCCAAAAGGGAAAATAGTGTAGTGCCTCGAAAAAACCCTAACACTGGTGTTATGTATAAGATATGACTAAGGCTGAAGCCATTTGGGCTTTGCAAGCTGTTGACAAAAAATGTATTTCAATTCGTGCAATAATTTAAGTAAAACTTTTCAGTTGATATTTACTGAGTGTTCCTTTGCCAGTGGCTTTACCCTTGGGGGAGACAAGGCTGCATGGCTTGGCTCCATTCTTTCCTAACAGTTTACTGTACTGCCTAAAATCATGTAACAACTTTGTAATTTGTTTTGATGAAGCGTTGAATAAAGTTATTCATATGGACAACTGGACATTGTAATAAGATTCTGGGACAAGGAAAATCATAAAGTCGTCAGTCGTTACTTAAACTGTGTGTTTTTCGATAGGAGCACTGCTGAAGAATTACTGAAGCATTTTCTGGATGGTATTTCTCTTCTTTCACTCTCTAAGTTGATACAAGTGTCAATGGCAATTTAAAGTTTATAACACATCAAATCTGTCACAGACAATGAAGTATGTAGTTTGCTAAATCTGGGAACATGGGCTTCATGTTGTTCATGGTTCCTTGAGAACAGGAGTGGAGTCTGTTGATTGGGATATAAGTAGCTTATTGCCTCACATGTACTACCTGTTCACTGAC
>CABFVX010008561.1:0-23372 GCA_902151425.1 Timema shepardi | reverse complement strand
TCCGCATGCTTACAGTAAATGCTACTTCCCCCCTCTTCCCAATCTCCGCATATTACTACCGGTCCTAGCTATCCGCATGTTTACAGAAAATGTTTCTTCCCCTCCTCTTCCCAATCGTCGCATCTTAATACCTGTCCTGGCTATCTGCATGTTTACAGAAAATGTGTTAGGAGGTAGAGTTTTATACCCAAGACAGGTAGAATGGGTTAAATTCTTGTCGGGTGTACTGAGGGTGGTTCTTACTAAATGGTTGTCCACTCACCCTTCACGCAAATAGAGGTATATTTGCTAAAAACTTAAAATTTTCTCAACTCTAACTCACTAGCGTAATTAGTATATATACCTATAACCTGAACAGGTAGTAAAATGCGGTGCTAAAAAAAGGATAGTTTTGAAGGAGATGTACTAAAAATGTTCTTGAAAGGGGAGAGATTGGGAAACCATTTTAGGGGAACCATCCTCTGTTAGCCTGGCCGAGATTCTAAGCGCCGTTAATATAAAACATACCTAGCTCCTTTCTATAGACTAGCTATCTCTTAATGACCTGGTGGTCTAGGGGTAAGGTGTCGCACTTGTGTGTTTGGAGTCCGGGGTTCAATCCTCGTTCCCGGCACAGATTTATCTGATTACCAAACCCTTCCTTCCCCTCTAACAAGACGTGTATTAATCACAACTTGTGAATGTGTGGAATACCAGGCCTCCACCGTGGTTCGGATTCCACGTTAAACTGTAGGTATACATTTAATATCACAATCACCTTAACATTACACATTAGCGTAAGTGCATATAACCCGAACGGGTAGTAAGAAGCGGTGCTAATAATAATAGACCCGCCTCGGTGGCGTAGTTGGCTAACGCGCTTGTCATGTTGAGCTCGACTGCTGAGGACGGGGAGATCGAGGTTCGAATCTCGGTCGGGTGAACTGGGGGTGGTTTTTCCACTCTCCTTACACGCAAATGCGGGTTCACTTCCTCTAATTCAACCTTCTCAATTCCTAATCCTTTAGAGTAATTAGTACTTAAAGCGTATAACCCGAACGGATATTAAGACGCGGTGCTAAATATTATTATTAATAATAATGGCTATCTCTTATCTATTCCATATAAATACAATGGGGTAGTTAAGCGTTAAGTGTGGCAAGGAGATATACATGGTTTTATATTACGGCTCACCAACCTCCCTGTCATCGGAAAACCAGACAAGACGAGAAACTGACGTCTTTGTCCACGTGCCTATCGATGCGGATGTTGAAAATCATAGAAGGCTAGACACGTTTGTTATCGAATCGAATATAAATATAATGTGTCCTATCTATTATTTAAAGTTTCTCAAGTGTTTTATGTAACCGTAAATTTGTTCTCTTGTAAAAATCAACCATCTCTCCCTCCCCCCTTTTTTTATGCGAATTGTTCCCAGTACGGCCCGTTGCCCCCATCCGCTCTCACGCCTCAACGGCCGAGTTAAGAAAACACCCGCCCGCCTTGCTTGCCCTATTCCCCGGAATACCCGCTCAACCGTGAAACTCAACCCCGCCCTTTCCAATTGCCGACTGAAGTCTGTCTTCCCTCCCGCCCCGGTCTATACAAGACACACTCCCATCAGGAACATGGGAGAATATTTAGTTCGGGAACCTGCAGATCAAATTTTACTTTCAGTCTTTTGAACGAATTCCCTCTCCTCCATTCACCTTATTCCACTACCACTAATTTTATCTCTCTCCCTCTATCTACCAGAACGTTTTGTGAAGTCTGTTTTAAAAGTTCAATGAATTGAGGTTTCGTGGTGGATTGGTTTTATTTTGTTTTAACGCACTACGGATCCCATTGGACGGCGAAAAATATTCCTTTTTTTTCACTCTTCCTTTACTCTCATCACGTATTACTTACTAATAGTGATCATGTGGTTTTTTTTGCATTTTAATTATTATAACTGGATAAGGATGAGTAAGGGTGAGTTTGGGAAATGTATCCACAAATGCGTGGAGGGAAAGTGATAGTAGCTTTGGAAAAACACACCCTAGTAGACTCGGCTGGGATTCAAAGCTCAACTTCCACATCACCATAAAACCAGGGTAGCAGAGCTTGACGTTTAGCCTGCGTATCCACTGCTGCAGGTTTTTTTAAGAACTTCATTTGGTTCAATTACCTATGAACATATATTTTTTTTTTTCAATACCGCTTCTTACTAACTGTTCAGGTTGTACGTATTTGTACTAATTAGGCTAATGAGTTAGAAATGAGGAAGGTGGAATTTAGAGGAGGTGAATTTAGTGGAAGTGTATCCGCATTTGCGTGAAGGGAGAATGAAAAAGCAATTTTAAAAAACCTTAGTACATACGACTCCGACTGGGACCTTAATCTCCATGTAATCGGAAGTCTAGTATATTGCAAGAGTTACGCCTTAGACTATGCGGCCACTGATGCATGTTAACGATCATATTAACTATGCAACAACCACAACAGATGGAACGCCAACAAAGGTGCTAGTGTCGTCTAGTATATTCTAGAATTATTTGCTTGCTAAGGGAGGTCATGGTTCGAATCTTATAAGAATGTATGAATCTGTTTTTTCTAATGAGCTCCCCACTCTTCCTACACGTAAATGTGGGTACGTTTTTATAAAAATGTAACTTTCTCGTCCCTAAAACTTTCGTATGAATATGCAGATAACCCGGATGTGGTGTGAAAAAATCCTCACTTAAAATGTCTCTGAAAGTTGAAAGGACTTGTCCCTTCATATGCTACGGTCGGCCATCACGAGATGCGTAAGGAAGGGCCTCTCTTCCCCTATTCCCTCCAAACAATCGGGATGCTCCATCACTTGGAGATACCTTGGGAAGCGTCCCGACGCGAGGCGCCGCAACATTTGTACGGTGGGTACTTGAAGCAGGCAGTGCCGGACTGATGGCCGTCCATCTATCAACGCCTTCGAGCCATCCATCTCGTGAGCCACTAGATCTTTACAAGCGCCACACTGGTTTCTTGTTAACCAGAAAGCTCCTCCTACCCCTTCACGCTTCCCTCCTACTCTTCTTCTCGACGAAAAAAATCGCCGTAAATCCGAAGCACAGGGGTTAAAAAAAACAAGGTCTGGATTAAGGCCTTAATGATGAGCTTGGTTTCAAAACGAAAGTAAAAAAAGACCGGTTTAACTTAAAAGACCTGTCTTGGAGGCTCAGGTTTCGGGGTATTTTCGCTGTGTTTTTTTAGCCCAGGCTCCCAAAAAAACCATTGGCTTACTTTTAAGACTATAAATATAGACTGAGTGTGAAATTGGACACGTGTATACAAGTATTCCTTTGTAGATATATTTAACAAAAACAAACAATGAAGAAAAACGTGTCCTAAAACACTGTTAAACTGTCCATGGCAGATGGTTGAAAACTGCAAAGGGCTTACATTGGCAGTGGAATAAAAGGGGCAGGGGTGCATCCCCCCCTCTCCCTGGAAATTTGCTCCTTCCTCCCCCCCTTAAATACATTTCTCTAGATTTATTTCACTCCACTCATAAACTAGAATATGAAGCTGAAGGGTGGCCTTGAGGACCACTACAAATAGTTTATAATATAGAGTCTTCCAATTATCAAAATTTCCGGGGAAGGGGGGGGGGGTGACCATTCTAAATGGTTTCTAAAGAAATAATAAAAAAATTACAGGCAAGGATTACTCCAAATATCTTCTAGGAACACCGACATAAAACAAATAAACGAGGGAGAACTAATATAAAGAGCTTATAGGAACATTCAATTTTCAAACATTTGCTTTCTTGAGGAGCCAAACCCATACATTTTTTTTAAACTAACTTTTCTCCCTTCGCATACAAATAATGTTTCACCACTACTGGCCACCTACCGGTGGTTTTTAAACCTACTACAACAACAATGAGACGAGTCGTATTGCGTAGCTAGTACCTCGCTCTAAGAAAATAACCGCCAAAGGTCGGTGATGTGAATAAAACCAAGAAAATGCTTTGACTTGGCATATTATAAGTAAAACCTTAAGTTTGGGCGGATAAAAATCCGAGCAAAAGCTTGTTAAAAGCAAATACTGGTTTTCTATAGCAATTGCTAGATTTCCCAGCATATATTTGATAGGCGTGAATAAAAACGATGGTTCTGCTTCAAATATCTAGCAGTTGCTATATTATTATCACCATGCCCAATCAGTTACTTGAGAGTTAGTAGAGCTTCACGCGTCTATCAGCCCGAAAACGCAAGCAATATCGTGAACGAGTAGTGTGTGCAGAAGAAAGATTCAAGGAGTTGTATTGAATTCAAGAAGATATTGTCGAATGGTTGGTGGATTATTTCATAGGTTACAAAACCGAGACAAGAGGTGAGGATTTGACAAGCAAGCAAAACATGAAGGTATTTTTACGCTTTTTGGTTACTCCGGTTTCCACAGTGGTATTTCTGAAGATATGGGAATACATGGGTCCACTGCCACTAAAACTACACACTTTGTTTTGCAAAAGATTGTTGAGAAATCCGAAGAATGGATTAAGTTTCCTACTGGAATGAAACTTGAAGAATCTAAAATAGTGGGGAGAACGCTTTAACTTTCTGAGTGAAATTGGGGCCATTTATTGCACCCATATTCCCATTTTGAAATCCTCGCTTTATGGGGATGATTATATAAACAGAAAAGCCTTTTGCAGCATCAATGCTAAAGCAACTTGTAGTGCTAAGGAAGTATTTACAAGCATTAACGCACAGTGGCCTGGATCTGTTCATGACAGTAGGAGTTTGAAAAATTCTGAAATATACAGAATTATGAATTACATTCCTGTTGATGCAATTATTCTAGGTGATGTGGGTTATGGTATATCACCTTGGTTACTTAAACCCTTTCAGGACCCTCAAACGACCCAAGAAAAATTGTATGACAAACTTCACGCTAAAGATAGAGTAATTATTGAAAGGTATTTTGGGCAGCTGAAAAAAAGATTCTAAATATTACACCAAAAAAATTCGAGTGGCCTTAAATAAAGTCCCATCAATAATAATTGCATGTGTTATTTTACACAATATCGCAAAATATTTACATTATGACTTACCTTGAGATGATCAAAACGATGAGTACGATGAGAACAGTGGGAATCCAGATGAATCAGATGTACACGAGGCGCAAAGAAGACGGTTGGGCCAAACAAGAAGAAACGAAATAAAAAACCTTATTTATACTTTTTGAAGATAAATACATTGCAGTAATTGATGTATTTTGTGTGATTAAACTCAAATGTTTTGTGTTTTACAAAATTAACCAACTTATGTAAAATGAAAATATTAGGCCTGCATATCATTTTACGTGTAATAAAATGTCAACAAAACAAGTTTCTCAATCACGATTTAAGTTGTTTTTGAAGAAACCGATTAATCAATAAACCAACTATTACAGACGTGTGTAGGTTAACCCTACGTCTTCAGTAATCTGCTGTCCTGTTTTGGTTTCCATTTAAAGTCGTTTAGTTATGAATTATTTTTTTTCCTATGCACTCTTATTAATTGTAATTGCTCTAATAAAACCAATCGTTGTAAATCAGCGTTATCTAAGTTTTTGTTTCTTTGGTCTCAAAAAGTTGAAGTTGTGCCTTTTTCCGTTTAACTGTTCCTACCACAGAAACAGACGCAGACACAAACGCAGACGCAGACACATCATTTGTGACCTCCTTATTGTGCGTACCGTCCCTAACAAACACACCAGTAGATGTTCCAACGTGCATGGCTCCAGGAATTTTAATAAAGGTAGGATTTTTCCCGGAATCCAACAGAAGAAGTTTTCTCTCCAATTCCTTCAAAGTAACTTTTTTTATTGCAGGTTTCACTAACGTCCGTTTTCACCTCTGACAAGACGTGTATTAATTACAACTTGTGAATGTGTGGAATGCTAGGCCTTCACCGTGGTTCGGATCTCACGTTAAACTGTAGGTCCTTTATCTCATCTCACAATCTATTACACATTAGTGTACGTGCGTATAACCTGAATGGGTAGTAAGACGCGATGCTAATAATAATAATAATAATAATAATAATAATAATAATAACAACGTCCGTTTTCTTTTTCAAATCTCCTTTAATATCTTTTTTCTGGAGCTGTTCGATTGTAATTTCTTCTTAAAATGTTTTACAATACAGTTGAACAAACGCCACTAAAGCCTTTACTTTGTCATGTTTGATTTTTAGAATATGAGATTTATTTAATAGTAGGCCCTACTGTAAATTTACTCAATAGTTCTACAAACTGGAGATCTGAACTTAACGAAGCATCATTAGTATTAGTTTACGAAATTTCCCTGTCAGATGATGACGAAGGCATGTTTATATTCGACAAACAAAACACTTTATTTTAACTACAACTCACCTAGTAATCACAACACTCACAGTTTTTCTCGTAAGGATGTTTCAGACTGAGATAGAACTACCCCAACATACTGCACAGATGATAGCAATCCCGTCGGGACATGTCAGTAATGAGTCATACATCAAGCAATTTCTAGTATTTTTACAGTTTTTACTCTCTAGCATTAGCAAAAGCTTATTAACCCCTATTCTAGCATTTACTAAAAGTAAAACCTTCAACTATTATCGAATGCTTTTGCTAGATTATAATGATAGACGCATATGCAAGATTTTGTAGATTTTGATTCACATCACTCAATACAGTATTTGAGTCTAGATTAAAACCGTCCATTTTTCGTAATAATCACTGTACGTATACGGTTGAGTTATTTTTCTTTCATTGGATGTTTCTTTCCATCGTTTCTAGCCGGTTTCTTAGCTGTATAAGTTTTCCCTAACTCCTGTACTGTGGCAGGTTTTACTACAGGTGTAAAAACATGCAAACAATACTACCGCTGTTTCGATAAGACCAAACTTCTTGTCTAAGAATTGAATTAAAATTGTTGAGTGACATTTTGAAATTAATTTTGGATGTGTGCTCATATTTCAAACAAGGGAAACATTCTAAAAGTGCTCATGAAACTCGAGTGTGCTTTGATTTGCCTAAGTTGGTTCGTATGAAGGGAGAAATATAGGAATCACTTTATAGAATATTAAAAACCTACTAGATCTACATTCATGTATCCATACATCCATCAATTACTCTGTGCCTGTAATTTCAAACACATGCAAATTGAATTTGGTGACTTGTTGTCAATGTTGGATAATTCACATGTTTAAATAAGCTTTAAACACCATGGTGTGCAGGTGAGAAAAATGTCACGCTCATCTAGTCAGGTTTGCCGATTAAGGGAAGGTCGGGGTTCATATCGTGACCAGGTGTACTGAGGGTGTTTTTTAGAAATGGTTTCTGAATCTCCTTCCCCAAAAATGTGAGTATACTTTATCTTAATTATAACTTCCTTACTTTTCTACCCAATTTGTATGAATAAATGGATAATCCGGATGGTCAATAAAACGAGATAAGTAAAATAGGCCTAATAAATACAAACACGTTGATAGGTTTGTTCCATGCAGAGCCGATTTGATGAAGTTTGAAGTTTACTACAGTTTAAGTTTACGATTTTTTAATATTGAAGATTTTAATATAAATAAACTATCCAAGGTGAATTGAAGACTGCAGGTATCGATATAAAAATAGGCTAAAATCACTACTAAGCTCAATTGAAGTCCCGATTGACGAATCGTAAATTGGGTTTTTTTTTGCTCGTCACAAGTTAAATAAGGTGACAATTCGTCCCAAATTTCCGGGAACAGTCACAGAAAAATAACAACTTATGACCCTGGCTGATTTAGTCCTCAATTTTAACCCTAATATGTTAAAATTTAATGAAATTTATTGGAATTAAATAAAAATATTTTAATCTAGTCAGTTACTAAACAGTCTGGCAACAATACACATCATCATAACTATCAATATTTATCACCAATTTTGACTTTTCCCCCCTTATTTTGGGCTAAAACTCTTTCAGTTATATGGGGTGTTCCCATAGTAAGCAGGCAAATTTGGGGAGGTAGTAGGGGATTGAAAAAACAAAAAACAAACTCAAAATGTTCCTTGGAGACTAGCTCGTTTTCGCTTTCTTTTTGAGCGAATGGCAAAAAACTCAATTAAAATACATTTCCCTGGATAAAAAAGGATTTCACACTAAAATATTATGTTTATTAAAAAAAACCTGTAATAAAAGTTGTGGAACATTAAATTTTCAATAGATGACCTGGTGGTCTAGGGGTAAGGTGTCAGACGTCTGTGCTGAGGGTCTGGGGCTTAATCCTCAGTCCCGGCACAGATTTATCTGATTACCAAACCCTTCCTTCACCTCTGACAAGACATGTATTAATCACAACTTGTGAATGTGGGGAATGCCAGGCCTCCACCGTGGTTCTGATTCCACGTTAAACTGTAGGTCCTCCATTTCATCTCACAATCACCCCACCATTACACATTAGCGTAAGTGTGTATAACCCAAACGGGTAGTAAAAAGCAGTGCTAATAATAATAATAAAATTTCTAGTTCTGATCTTATGCTTATTTTATGAGTAATCCGGAAATAAACATCCATCGAGATATGTAAAATTCTTCAAAATACCATGTTAATTTTTAGCCAAAAGCTCGATATAGTACAAGGTTAAAAAATTGCTTTGAAATTTGTGCACCATTAAATTCACTTTAGGTTGGCATTTTAATAATAACCATTTTCTACTATATTAGGATTTATTCACAGTCAGATATCTTTATTTCGAAGATCGAAGATCATCAACAGGCTTGTGTTTGCACCGTAAACAACACAGTTCGTTCGTAACCAAAGTTAAAATTCCTTAATCTAACAATCATACCTCATACATACTCGATTAGTGAATATGTCGATATGATGGTGGCGTGTTTGTAGCACCTTTTGAAAAATTGCAGGCGTTACCACTCACCTAAAATAAACCGCGTTCTCACTCATCGGTGAGTCAAAGCCTTGATACTAGCAATTGGACGTCATTAAGAGTACGTATGGGACATTTAATTTTTGATCGGTTTTGTTTCAAAACTTCTAGTATGAAGGAATGTTGTTAGGCTAGGTTAGGTTAGGTTAGTCATTTACCTTATATCTCTATTCTGCCGGGAGGTAGGGGTTGGGGCTTGGGGATAAAACAAAAATTAAATCTATTTTTCAAAGGAAATAACATAAACTAATTTTGTAAACACAAACATTTACCTTCCTTAGAACAATAAGAAGGATTTAAATATAAAGTGGGTGCAAACACACACGGTTATTTTACCCAGAGCACGAACACACATGGGTGCTAACACCTACGAGCGCAACCAACACTGAGTCTATATGATATGTGTGTGCGGGTTTTGCGACGTAAATACTAACGCCGCTCGCCGTGAATACGCCACGCGCTCTACGAAGGGAATATTGACGCACAAGTCAATGCGTGACTGTAACATCTCAACGGCTGAGAGGAACTGGGTCATTTAATACGGTGCCCCGACTTGATGGAGTTTTTGCGCCGCTCTAGAAGGAAATATCAACGGCCACTACATCACATAATTTTGACTAAACCCTGTCAACAAGTACCCGGAGATCTGGTTCTGAGTTAAGAATTGCACGCACATTTATGGGGAAGATACTCTCAGTCGATTGATATCATCCATATCTTCGACGCGTCCAACATTTATTTCCGGAAGATCTGCCTCATAGGAGAGCATTTTGAAACTTGTTTAGCAAACCAAACTAATACACAAACATAATTTACACAAACAATGAAGCCACATTGACCAGACAAGCTATCCTCAAACAAAATAATGGTCAAGTTTGTTCGCATGAGAATTATCGAGCGATTTGTTAACCAATATCTACAACATGGTTATCATTACTATATGTGGTTAAGAATAATTGACATCACCCTCTTAGATGACCGTATGGTCTAACTCGCTACTCTCGTGTTAGATTAGACTGCCGATGACGACGTATGAATCTCGGTCGGGTGTACTGAGGTTTTTTTACCCAATTTTTTTTCACTCTCCCTCCACGCAAATGTGTTTACACTTCTTCTAAATATAAACTTCCTAATCCCTAAAACCATTAGAGTACTGTACATAAGCGTATAACCCGAACAGGTAGTAATAATAATAATAATAACAATAAGACGCGATGCCAAAAATAATAATATACAACAATTTAACTGGCTCCAGATTTTTAGAATCTTAACATCTGTTCTGGTTACTACGGCAGAGGTCCTCGGCAGTGGCTTAGTTAGTAATATTCATTTTCCTCATAAAGATGGATAGGTCGTGGCTTATTCTCTACTTTCACCTGATTTAACGCCATTAGATTATTTTGTATGAGGCGCTCTCAATAAAAAAAAATAGTGTGGAAAGGGCATGTTTATAAACTTCAATCATTACAACACGGGATAGCGTAGGCGTGCGAAGAAACAACAATACGCACTATGTCTGTCAACCTCTCGTTCTGTCATTGATAGGTGCAGCGCTTTTATACGGGCTGAAGATCATTATTATAATTTTTGAGCAAAATAGATAAAATAATAAATATTTTATTTAATATCTTGAGTTCGTTTGATATTTTTCTGTTTGCAAAGTAGCGAAAAGAGATAATATCCAAAGGATATTTTGAATTAGTTTTTTCAATCCCCTATAGCTGTGGCTGGGTAATATATATAGGTATAATGATATTAATGAAGACATAAATATATAATAAATAAACGAAATATATATATATATATATAAGCTATATATAAATAAAGTAAATAGCTATATACATTATATATGTTTATAATTAAGTGACCTAGTTTATCTAGACTGTACACAAACATGACAATAATGTGTATTATGTACTGTACCACTTAAATAACAACTAACTTCTCCGACCTCCATGATTAATTTTAGAATCACTTTCCCCGAAAATGCTAAGAAAGAAAAGGTGACTTTAAGTTAAGACCCTTTTTGTTATCCTTTGTAAACTCTTGGTGCTCTTTTGCTTGACGCGTCCACTTTGTTCTAAGTCACGTTTGAGTTGGATTAATAACGGTTGTGTTATTGCTTGAAATTCCGAAAGAGGCTGTTCCAAAATAATTTATCTAATCCTATTATGTTAGTGAAGCTGTGTTTTTCATGGCTAAAATAAAACACTGCGCACAAGGGTATGATGGATTTATAGCGACTAAGAGGGTTTAAACTTATTAAGCTTATCTCATACTATGTTTAATATGTTCAATTTGTCGATAGAGTGTTTGACTACGGGGCTTGAGGGTAACGGGTTCGAGTATTGGCTTGGTTTTAAAAAGTATTGTTGTTGAAATTGAGACTTCCTTTGTACCGGGGTGAAGTGACGGTTTTGGTATTGGGTGTTGTATCTTTGCTCTAGAATTGAGTTAAGTTAGTCAGTAAGTCATCTGATTATTATAATCTGTTGGCTCAAAAGAGTGTACCTTATATATCCTCTAGTAAAATAAATGATAACGACAAAATCGTACATAATTTTTCATATGTGAATTTCAAATTTTCCAAAAATTATTACACTGCCCTTGAAAGAAATTTTTCTTTGAGATAATAAGACTACAATGTTATTTATCATGTAAAATACATATCAGATCTAAATTTTGAAAAAATCAATAAAAAAATCAGAAAACTTCAAGACGTCTAGATTCAATTATTACTAAACCATGCTACTATTTTATTAATTAAATTTGGAAAAACAAATCTACAGCCTTATATATTAAGTAAAACATTTCACAGAAATACATTTTGAACAAAATGTTGACCACTATTTTATAAATTTTCCGAATAAAAAACAGTTAACTATCCTGAGTTTGACTTAAGATTACGATTTTTACTTTATTTTAAAGTTTGAAAGAAATCCACAAAAACGTTTCTGCTGCAGCCCCAAGTAAACAGACAAACAGAAGGGTAGACATGGGGACAAAAGTTATTGTAAAACAATTTTTTTGGGGTTTGGGGACACGTAAAACGTTAAGATCAATCCTAATCTCAAGGTAGAATTTTCACAGTTACAATACTCATTTTACACGAGAAAGAAAACTTTTTAATAATAAATGTTTTAGCTCTTTCCTTAACACCTTAACACGGGGCTATCTTTATACCTCTTTAACACTTGAGGACCTTTATACCCCATAACACGTGGCTATCTTTATACCTCTTTAACATTTGAACCTCCATACCTCTTAGCAAGGGGCTATCTTTATAACTCTTTAACATGTGAACCTCCATATCTCTTAACAAGGGGCTATCTCTATACCTCTTTAACATGTGAACCTCCATATCTCTTAACAAGGAGCTATCTTTATACCTCTTTAACATGTGAACCTCCACATTCCTTAACGTGAGGATATTTTCATACCTCTTTAACATGTGATAACCTCCATATTCCTTAACATGGGGTGAGATTCATATATCTTTAGCTCGTGAGCACCTCCATACCTCTTTAACATGAGGTGAACTTTATAACTCCTTAACACACGGTTACCTCCATTCCACCTTAGTCCATGCCATCTCAACATTTCCATACCAGTCGAGTGTTTGGAGTGTTTGAGGGGAAGATGTGGGAGATACAACAAGTAACACCCCCCCCCCCTTTACACCACAGGAGGGTTGGCACGGGGCTCTAGACGCCTCAGCACATCCGTCAATATTTTCCTTCGATCCAAAGCGGGCCGGGGTAGAGACTTTACAAGGAGGTAGGGGGTGTTTTCTGAGTGTAGTGCTCTGTCAACACCGCCAAAACACCACAGTACAATACACCTTCACCGCTCCAAACAGTCTCTTAGCAAAGTTTCGATACAACCAGTTCGTAAAGTGGTTTTTGTGCCCTGACAGTTTCACGTCATCAAGGTTAGGTTAAGTTAGCCTGAGTATGATTAAATAAGGCCATTAAACTCTTGCCTGGAGCCAACTTACTTAAACAAACAATGTCACATATCTATTATTAGTTTATTTTACTCTCGCAATAGGCAGATACTTTCATTCTCGTCTTGTCTAGTTTGCCAGTGAAAGGTTGGTTGGAGTTCGAGTCCCACCTGGGCGTAATGATATATATTTTCATAAACGCTTTCCCTAATATCTATTTCCACGCAATTTTGGGTATATCTTCCCTTAAATCATTGGTTTTAAACCTGGGGTACGCGAGGACATCTTAAGGGATTCTTAAAATTTATAATATATAAACAGTATATACAGGCTAATTCAAATCTCCAGGTAGAAAATTCTACAGGTTGTAGAGTGTGACAAGACCATTGTTTAGGAATAATTATCTCGAGGTCGGCAACGCCAAAAGTAGCACGATGAGACTGTGTGCACCTGAGGGGTAGGCAACACATGCAGTATGCCACGCCCTCCCCTGACACACAAGATGGCGGGACCGTAGCAGAACATCTTTATGGGTACCTCAACTCTTCATTGTCTTCATAATTGAATCACTATTCAATTTGTGTTTCTGAGACTTTTGAGTTTCTAAAGATAATAAATAGATGCAATTTGTGTCGTGGACATTTATTCTTCCTCTTAATTTGTCGATGTTTCTTTTTCAACCAATGCCTTGAACATCAGCTGGTAATAAAGTATTCAGGAGGACAATATTAGACTATTCAATAAGGTTACAATCATGTGTATAGGGATTTTTCAACTACCGGGGTTTCGGGTTGTTTAATAGTTTTCCGATTTATTGGCTGGCCCGGATTCGGTCTTTGGAACACATTCCTCTATGTTCGTGTCACTTTTATATACAACAAAATGATACACATATAGATCAGAATACTCCGCAGCAAGTTTTATCGATGTATTGCCTTTCCTAAGTCTATCTAAAAGAACTCATTTCTGTTACGGCCCTAAGGTAGGGACGTAGGGAATACGAGTGAAGGAAAGTATTTTTGCATTTTTTTTACAGCAAAACATTTCTTTGATCAAAAGAAATCAAATGTGTCTTCAATAGAAACATATAGCTTAATTATATTAAGTTCTTGACTATCTGTCAAGTGTGTAATGGAAATTAGTGACAACTTTTTCTCTTCATTTAAGAAATTTGTCATGTAAAGCTGTTATACTTACGACAGATATTCAACAAATGGTGATATCACAATGTGAAGAAAACTAAACTTTATGTTTATCCTGGAGCAATATTTTATATATTTTTTCCCCCGCACCCCACAAAAAAAGGTATGTACTTATATAAAAACTGCAAAAACGCTGTCCTCTTTTTACGTCAATGACATCCCCACCTTAATGTATTATATTATTTTCTTTTGTTCGGCAACTATACGCAATAAATCCACGCCAAACACTAGAACACTAACAATACGAAAAGTCAACTTTCAAGTGTCGTCTTACACTAAATAGAAAAACCCACTACAACCTTGAAAGGAGTTGAAGTGAACAACATTAGAGGAGATGTGGATTATTACGTCTTCCAGACTAGCGCAGGTTTGTAATCTTGTAGTTATTTGCATATGGGTTCAATCTGAAATTAATTTAATAAATATCGAGTAGTGTTGAGTTTACAGTCATAAGTTATGTTAGCTTGTAAGTGGTTTTCTGATATATACTGTGTGATGAGAAAGTGTAAGTTAAAAACTCTAATAGAAAATGCTTTTGTCTCAAAACCTTTTGAAACTAGTAAAATTATATTGTGGTGAAAATATACTAAATACATTCTTATTCTTATTATATTGTTTCTTTATTTAGCACTGCGTCTAAATACCCATTTGGATTATACGTTTAAGTACTATTTACGTTAGTGGGTTAGTAATAGGGAAGGTTAGTTTTAGATAAAGTTAACCCGCATTTGCGTGGAAGGTAAGCGGAAAACCATTTAGTAAAAACCCGACCAAGATTCAAACCTCGATCTCCCGGTCCTCGGCAGTCTAGCTCAACACAAATCTAGTGCGTTGGTTAACTACGACACCAAGGCGGGCCATCATTTTATAGATGGTGTTATAGTTTTATAGAGACGGGATTTGAATCAATGAAGTATCCCAAAGATGATTTAAAAATGTTCTTGCCCAAAGAAAGATAAATTTTTGAAAAAATATTCTCCAAAATTAAGTATGCAATGCTATTTGTCATGTGAAATACTCTCCAAATATTAATTTTTAGCAATATCGTTACAGCGATCTTAGAAAAAACTCACATTAAAAAAATCAGTACTTTTTAAACTAATATTAAGCTTAGAACTAGAATACAGACAGAGGCGGCTAGACAGAAACATTTGTAATACTACTTATTTTTTTGTTTGGAGATATACATAATGTCAATAATCTCTAGAGGAAAACTTTCATGATAGCCTACTTTCACTTCATGAGAAAGTAAACACACAAATAAACAAAAATCCCTTTTGCAAATAAGTGTTATCACTTTGCCGAGTGAATTATTATTATTAGCACCGCGTCTTACTACCCGTTCGGGTTATACGCACTTATGCTAATGTGTAATGGTAGGGTGATTGAGAGATGAAANGATTGTGAGATGAAATGGAGGACCTACAGTTTAACGTGGAATCCGAACCACGGTGGAGGCCTGGCATTCCCCACATTCACAAGATGTCTTGTCAGAGGTGAAGGAAGGGTTTGGTAATCAGATAAATCTGTGCCGGGACCGAGGATTGAACCCCGGCCGTCAGCACAGAAGTCTGACACCTTACCCCTAGACCACCAGGTCTCCCTTTGCCGAGTGAAGATAATAATTATAGTACATTTCTTGTCATATTGAAAGACACAATGCGGCTTAACAAACTATTTCTAAGCAAAACTGACCAAAGTTATCGTGGACGGATTATATCGGAGGTGAGTTTTGCATATGTATCAGGGACTAACGTTGTCATGTCTAGCAAACATTGTGATGCGCAGAAATGTGAGAAAGAGAAGTGTTAAAAGCCATCGAAAAAGCGGAACTGACAGAAAAAAAATGTGAATAAAGGAAACAAGTGTTCGATAGATCTTTGAAGGGAGTAGGAAACCATATAGTAAGATTCGAGTGTAAATAAACTTTTAAAAAATGTAACCATATTTTCTTGAGGTCCAACATATATAAGACCTGCTTACCTGCTACGGTTGGCCCATAGCCTAAGGCGTCACTCTCATAATAAACTAGACTGCCGATGACAGAGAGATCGGGGCTCAAATCTCGATCGATGGTACTGAGGGTGTTTATTCCTACATGATTTTCTACTTCATCCCCACGTAAATATGGTTATACTTAATCTAAATCCAACCTCTCTAATCCCTAGCTCATTAGCGTATAACCTGAACATGTGATAAGACTAAACGCGTTGCTAAAATAATATATATTGATATTATTTTACTTTATTATTAGTGTTAGTTCACACTGTCTACGAAAATGGGCAGTTGTAAATTACATGAATTTACGTGTAAATATTATAACTAAAAATATTACTTAAAAAATTACGACTCTGTAAGCCAGTAGAGTGTATAAATCAGATGGATATTGATTACATGTATAGATTTTTTTACTGTAAACTTTATTTAAGTACTGAAAATGATAGGAATACCCCAATTCAATTTAAAACTTTGTAAATAGTTAATTATTTAGGATTTTTCTCATTTTTAGCACATATTTAAACTATATTTTGAACACAAAGTACATATTTTGGTGTAATAACTAAACATATTTTATTTTAATTACCAGCAAAACATGTTTTTTCAATAATGAACGATAGAATTTTTAATTTCAAAAACACCAACCTAAATCTTAGATAAGGTCAAATCATTAAGTTTTGAGATAATCATAACAATATTTTTTTAAAGTATATTTTAACATTTTGATCGCTTTTGTGGTATAGTTGTCAGAATTACCGATTCCAGATCCAGAGGTCCCAGAATCGATCTACAGTGCTTCAAAATTTATCTTTGAATTAGTGGGTCAGGAACGGTGTCAAACTCAGCCTCTTGAGGACAAACGAGGAACTACTTGAATAAATATAGTAGAAGCTCTAGTTTAGGAAACTGATAGGCTGGAGGGATTGTTGTGCTGACCACACGACTTCCTCCATCCGCAAATGTTGGCACTATCATAACCAACGGCGGTGTCCGATTGGTCGGTATAAATCGATTGCGGGCTGACAACATGAAGTTTTATATTTTAACATTTAGGTCATTTTTTAAAACATTTTTAAGGGCACATTTATAAATATATCACTATTTTTCTTAGTGAATAAAAACTTAAAAGAGTTGTTTGGGTCAACTGAGTTTAATCTTTAATAGAATCCATGTCGGTCTATATAAAATGTTAGGTTTCCATGCAGTTCGTTCTAGTCCTTATGACTTCTTATTTATCGTTTTAAAAACAAAGTTCTGGTCTTGTCGGGGCCTGTTTTATGACAATCATCTTCAGACAGAGGAATACTGCACAGACCAACCCGAACGGGGTTGAGAGAAGAGATGGAGCAGTATGCGTCATTACCTCTTCTTCTCTGTCACTCTCAACAGGAGCATCCTCAGGAATCCATCCGGGCGGGAGTAGGGTGAAAATTATAATTTTCCCTACGTACAGCGCCACATTGAGGTATATGGCACCCCTAGGCACATGAGCTGTTGCAAGCGCCCCCCTTCTCACAACCGGCGCCCATCAAAAACAACATACTGCTATTTGTCAAGCAAGACAAATAATAATGTTGTAGGCCTACTTATTGCTACTATTTACAGTATAGCCCTTATATTTATTTGACCACTGTGAAAAATTGTTGTGCTCGTCTATATTTGGCACGGTTTCACGTATGAAGGACTCAACTATTACCCGAAAGATGGCAATAGTAGACACAATAGAACGCTAACAATACACTAGCGCTTTTATAAAGAGCAAGTGGTGACCTGTCGGTCTAGGGGTAAGGTGTCGAACTTCTGTGCTGGGGGTCCGGGGTTCAATCCTCGGTCCCAGTACAAATTTATCTGATTACCAAACCCTTCCTTCACCTCTGACAATACATCTTGTGAATTTGGGGAATGCCAGGACTCCACCGTGGTTCGGATTCCACGTTAAACTGTAGGTCCTTCATTTCATCTCACAATCACCATACCATTTACACATTATCGTAAGTGCGTATAACCCGAACGGGTAGTAAGACGCGGTGCTAATAATAATAATAATAATAATAATAATAATAATATATAAGCTAACATATATTTTCTAATCAAAGTTTACATTTCAGATGACGTAATCACTTCACTAAATAGTAGCCATTTGAAGCAATTAAAATATACATTTTGAATATTATTTTAACATCTAAGCATGGGGCAAAGTAAGAAGGGGGGTGGGGGTGGGGAGGGGCTACAAACCCTACCCCTTTTCTTGGGCATGCCACTGTCCTCCAATCACCCAAGAATATTTCTTTTGCAGCATCAAATTTTCCAATACATGTGAATAATATTTATTAACCGGTTTTAAAAACAAAGCTTTTTTAAAAGTGGTAGTCTAAGTTTGGTAAACACAAAAATAATGCAGCTTAATAAAGAAGGATATATTTTTTTGTGCATGTACACTAAGTTTATCTTAAAGATAACTTTTTAATTTGGCGGATTGCACTATGGCCTGATATAATTTCGACAAGGAAGTTGCTTCACCCGTATTGGAAATCGAACCTGGCACCCTAAATAAGTGGATGTGCAGAACTAATTAAGGTGTCGGATAACGGATATAATGAATTATTTAAATTATTTAATATATAGGGATAGTATGTTAAAAGGGACTTTTTTAAATAACTGCACCAGCAATTACATTTAGAGGTAAGATGGCAAAATATTGACTTAATAGCACAGTCGATATAACTTGCCTACTAAATTAAGAGTCTCAGGTTAGATTCCCGGAATGACCAATAACTTTAACAGTTGTGAAATTGGGGTTTCCCCTCTCACAGTGATGAATTGACGGTGGGATTATTATGTGTTGAGTCTTTTATAGAAGTAAGCTAACCTGTAAGTCAAGTTATGATATATATAAACCGTTCGTTCAGAAAGTGCACTTAAATCTCCTTGATGATATTAATGATGAAGATGATAATAAATAAGACATATAACTGTGTAGTCCGACTAATGTCTCGTATCATCTGGGTTGGCCGTGGCGGGGAGGTCATAGATTGAATCTCGGCTGGGAATATTGAGGGTGGCTTTCCCTTAATTTCTCACGCTTCCATCACGCAAATATGCAGCTTGTATTTCTTATGCGCATGCGTCTGTACATAAACATCGCTGAAAACCGTGGCCTCCTCCGTTACCAAACTACGCTACAAGTTTTCATGATTCGCAAGCAGTCACCGTAATACAACCAATATCATTGCTGAGGGAACTGCAGGTCTTATCTTAGCTCTGTCTCAATTAACTATTGCCAAATCTCTTCCCTCTCAGTTATGTCCGGAGATGGTGTTCTGGGTTAAGAAAGAGCTACTGGCAAACTCGACTAACCAGCGTTGCGAAACTTGTCTTATATTTTAGAGGAGTTTGAGCAAACAAAAACGAAAGAATGACAACGCTGTTTTCCAATAGTAATCATGCAGTTCCCTCGGCGATGATATCCAGTTGTAAAAGAGGTGGACTGTACCACAAGAACACCGGGAGATATCAGTGGACCAGTTTGATTCGGGCTGAGGTAACTACACAGACGTTAATTTTTATTTATAAATCGTGACGGTAGATTTCTACCCAAGGATAAAGTGGAAAAAAAAATAGTTTTATTTCTTGAACCACTTATACCAACAGAAAAAAAGTTGTAAATATAATTAGGAGTTGTAAATGGATGTAGCATTATTTGCGCCGGGTTGAAATGTGAAAACATATAGGTTGTTTAGGAATCATATAGCCAAAGCTATAATTTATGCTCCGGCTAGATATCTTTGATACCTGAACACGATATCGAGCCCCCCAACGCTATCTGGATATCTTTAGCCGAAAGAGATACAGAATAAAAAAAATTAGTGATGTATCATCATTTGCGCCACTTTGAAATGTGAAAACATATAGGTAATTTAAGAATCAAATATCCAAATGTGTACCAGCATTTGCGCTGGATTGAAATGTGATAAGACAGGTAGAATGTGTACCAGAATTTGATTCGATAAAACCCAAAAAACAGTTTCACTGTTTAGATAGAGTCTATAAATTAAATAAGTTTGGGTTACGGTAAGGTGGCAAGTCCCCCCCTCCCCCCACATACACACACACACGAACACACACAGACGTTCATTTTCATTTATAAATTGTGATGGTAGATTGCTACCCAAGAATAAAGAAAAAAAAGAAATAACAGTTTTATTGCTTGAGCCACTTATAAGAACAAAAAAAAGTCTTACTTTAATATCATTTAATGTTTTCATCTATATTTTGTCGAAATAATATATAACTCTAACATTAATTCATAAGTAATATTGAATTGAGTAACTTGAATTTAATGTCCGAAACTATATTTTGACGAAATACTATATAACTACATAAGTAATAACAGGGCCGAGGAAGATATAAAATGTACCTGCACTTGTGTGAAGTCCAAGCGAAAAGGTCGACCTGGATTCAATCCCCCTACCTCCCTACTAATATCCAGTAAGTTAAGCTTATAGGTATTTAGAACCGCGTCTTACTACCCGTCTAGGACACAACCCGCGGAGGATGAGTGAGGAAACCGGCCTCAGTACACACTCACGACCGGGATTCGAACCCCGATCCCTTTCCGTCACTATTTATTTAGATAACACGTGATACCCGGTGATGCTCTTATTCCTTTATAGATTTGGTTGTATATTATATAAGTATTTTCCGGACTGAGCTCATTAACGAACACATAAAATAATAATTTAATTTTGAATAACAAAAATGACAGTACGCTATAATATTTATCAATATTAACACGTGATTTTTAAAAAATTTCAAATGTGGTGAACCAAGCTTTAAACTAATATCGAGCAAATGCTGGTGGGACCATCCTCCCGAAAAAATCCTACCAACATAAGATTGGGAAGTTTGAATTTAGAGGAAGTGAGCCAGCATTTGCGTAGAGGGAGAGCGGAAAACACCCCTAATTTGCCCGACCTAGATTCGAACCTCGAGCTCCCCCGTCCTCGACCGTCTGGCTCTACACGAAACAAGCGCGTCAGTCAACCAAGCCACCGAGGTAAATTATTTTAGAAACAACCGTTTTATTAAATACAATTTTAAATATGATTTAATGCTTGAAACTATATTTTGTTGATATAATAAATAACATTCACACAAAATAAATTAGCTACTTAAAAAACAACAAAAACTTAATATCCGCAATTAAATTTTTATGAAATAATATATAACTTTTACAAAAATTCATAAGTAATATTAAATAAAATTTTAAATACCATTTAATGCTCGAAACTATATTTTGTTGACATAATAAATAACTTTTACACAAAATAAATTAGCCCCTTAAGCCGCAAGCCAAAATGAGAGAAAGTGCACCCACATTTTGCAAGGAGGGAGAATGGAAAGCCTATTAGAAAAACCTCCCTAAATACACTGATGAAGGAATCTATAATATTTATTTTTAAATTGAATACTATGCCATGGATTTGTTTAGCTTACCCTGAATGTTTATTAAAACTTATAATGTCCGTTTACAATACACACAAACATAGCCTCCCATCGTTCTTTATGTCTAATATTTAACACAAGAAAGAATTAAGGCTGAATAAATTAGATTTACTAAGGGAATATATATCAATTTTACAGAGTTGGAAGTGGAAAACAATTTATGAAAATTTACTTCGAAAATAAACTTCTGCGAGATCAAACCCCAACCTTCCCATAGCCTGTTTCTAAAATGGAAACTCAAAAGTGATCATGTCGCACATATTATTTATAGATCACACGAACTTTACACATTTTAGCACCACGTCATACTACCCGTTCGGGTTATGCGACTAAGTACTAATTGCACCAATGGATCAGAAATTGGGAAGCTTAAAACTGCATTTGCTTAGAAGTAGAGTGAAAACTACCCCCAGTTCACCCAACCGAGATTCGAACCTCGAGCTCCCCCGCCCTCGACGGCTTAGCTCAACATGAAACTAGACGGTAGTTAACCACGCCACCGAAATAACATTTGTTAATAGTAAAATGTATAGCCTTCTTAAACCCACGACCTCTTACTAAGTAGGCAAACACACTACCGACTTATTTAAAGTGTTGGTCTTACAATTACACATTATTTCAGTGCTTACCCAATTCTAGAATAGAAGTAAACTGATACCATATATAACTCAAGGGCAAATGATGCGGGTCGCAAGTTATTTATTGATTTATTTAATTTAGGGTAAGCATAAAAAAAGCTTAGATTAATGGAAGTGCACTTAGACTTCAAAGTTTCTCCACCAGAAATAGATGAGCCTGACATTTAGTGAAAATTGGGAACCTCCCATAGGTCTAAGACAGCATTCTCACAATATACTAAATTGCATGGGGTTTCAAATCCTGGTCCACTGGCTGCCACCCTCTTTGGTCAGTTAGGGGATCTACAGCTCAAATGGTTATAGGTTGACATAGGTTTGGTAACAAAATAATTACTTTTATTTCGAAACAATGAAAATTACTCTGAGGGTAAGGACAAGGAAGTGAACCCGCACCCACGTGGAGAGAGAGACTAGGAAAGCACCTTACTGGATTCCGATCTCCAGGTAAAATATCATGACACGGAGCTAATAGCGGGTTTCAAACCCCCTGTAGTGTGTACCTACCGTCATAAACATACTAGCTGTTATATATCGCGGGCCTAACGCTTTAGACAGCGTTGTGGTGTGAATTTCTATTCTACCTCCACGAAAATTCTGTACACTTGTTCTATCACCTAGTATTTTCTTATAACTTTTAACAGTGATCGTTAAGCGTGGGGTTCGGATCTCTGCTATTTGGTATTTACTTCTACCCTCGAAATATATAGGACAACCAGTGACGTAGTACGGTTCAAAGATTTAAAAAAAAATGGCTGTCATGTCTCTGGCAAGTGTGAGCACTTTTCCGGTGACGGTTTACCGCTCTCCTTTTCACTCAAATGTGAGTAAATTAAATTCCTCTTATAACAGCGACTAACCGGTGCACAAGATATAAATTATTATCGCTGTGTCTGTGAAAAGAAAGCACAATTTTCAATCCTAGGCAACAATAACTATCATGTAAACGTATTGGGCATAATTTAATAACAGCGAAGGTATTAGTTTCCAGCACTTTTTTTTTTATAATTACGAGTTTATTTCTCTCCTCTCTTGAAAGGTAAACCATCCCCCAATTCACCTGACAGAGATCCGAATCTTGAACTTTGAATCTCGAGCTTCCACCTAGATGAGTAGTAAGTGCCAGACTTTGATCCGGAAGTGAACCAACCTTGGCGTATGGTGACTTCCAATTATGACGAAAAAAAACCTGTGT
>CABFVX010008560.1:0-23376 GCA_902151425.1 Timema shepardi | reverse complement strand
TTGTTTGGGCTCGTAGATGTAGTTCCTTACTACTCATGTTGTTATTTAATGAGTGAAAAAATTACGCTTTATGTTGTAGCCTGAAATGTTCGAATAAATATCTTTATTTACGGTCTTAAAATTAAAATATATTTCTTGAGAGAGAGCTCTTGTAAAATCTCTGGTAATCCACCATAAAATTTACATAATTATTTACCTGTAAGGAACTTTTTAAGATACAACCTTTTTTTTGGAGACAAAATCACTATGCTTTAATTGTTTTTAAAACCCTTCGTTCATCAAATAAAGTGCGAGAGAGAAAGTAGATGACCGTAGTGCTCGCCTTGTTATCATGGAGAGGATGTGATATTCTAGCCTGGAGGCCTTGTGTCAATCTGACACTCCCGACAAGGGATAAACCACCCTTTACTAAATACATTTCTAAACTTGATTGATGTAGAGCAAATCGCGTGCAAACAGTCAGTCTCCAGAGTGTCTTATGAGTTATGACCTATTGTAAAAGGTTTGTTAACCTAAATTCAAAGTCATGAACCTCAAATATGCTCACAATCATTTTTTCACCTTATACAACAGTTTAATCACTCGTACTTATTTATACTAGCCTGTATTTATAATATATCATAACAGAGTACAAGTATAACTTGGATGACACACATTCATTAAATCCATTAAATCTCCTAAATTAATCTATTGTCTCGATAGTTAAAACAGGCAAATCTTATTAACAATTGATTCGAATAACTAGTGTGTACCATTATATCGTTTACACATATTTTAATAATTTACTGAAAGGAGTTACATGTTATGTCTTAACTTTCATTTTAATATGTTTCATTTTAATATTTTATACTTTTTTTTTACATTTGTAAGGTACATGAATAATAGACTAGACAACCTCTATATTTACTTCTACTGTCACTATTCAAGTAATATTTTTCATAAAACTTATAATTTTTAATTAAAGATTATTCGAGTTTTTTAATAGTCTTTAACGTGCTTATTGTATCAACTCCAATCTAGTCAATTGCCAATTTCCACTTTCATCCTATAACCTGCTATTACTTAAAATATTTTATGATCACAGATTATTATTCTTTGTTTTTTGCTAATTTAATAATTTCAGAACATTATTATTGTAACAATCTCACTGATGATTTTTACTTTCTCGCTATCTTACAGGTAGAGAAAGTATTGTGATGGTCCAAAAAAAATTTACTCGAGATTTTGATGAATCTCGATGTTTCATGACCCCCCGAATCCGAAAAAGTGGTTTTTGAATTTCCGTCTGTCTGTATGTACCTCCAACTAGAGCCCAAACTATTTTACCGATCGGGCTAAAACTTGGTATCAAGGGTTTTTATAGAGTTTCCCCAAGGACATCTTGGAATTGGATATCTAACCCTAAAATTAAGGGTAGTTTACTGAAGGGTAAAAAGAGAAAAAGTCGATTTTCTCAAAATCGGTTCTAACGATTTTGATTAAATTTCATTTATTAAGATAAATAAATATTAAAATCAAAATGGCTACCTCAATATTTCGACAAAATAAATTAAAGGGTTCGAGTTTGATGCATATATTCTTATTATTTACCATATCTCAGTAACTCTTTGCGATATGAAATTACGTATCATAGCAAATATGTAGGTCCATTTATAATACAAATATATAATTTGAAACATATTTTTATAAAACCATTAACTTTCAAGCTATACACAATTATTTATATATATTAACTTTTTTAACACTAAAGGTAAAATATTAGGACCATAAAAAAAATCCAACCCAAAATGTTGATGGATGTCGACGTCTCATTAACCATCAAGCGCTAAAAAGGGGTTTTTGCAATGCCACCTGTTTGTGTTTCTGTTTAACCCTAAAATTAAGAGTATATTAATAAAAAGCAAAAAGAGAAAAAAAAACGATTTTTCTAGGCGTTGATTAAGATTATAAATAAAATGGCTATTTCCATTTTCCTATGAAAATGAATTTTAAGGTAGTTTACAGATGCGGAAATTTCTGCATTTCCACAAATATTTGAGATATTAAATAATTCATCATTGCAAAATTGTAGTACTATTAAAAATAAAAAAACTTTTATTTGAAATATAATTTTATAAAACCAATATTTTCTGAGGCATTGGAAAATATATTTATAAATTTTTGTGGGTGACCTGGTGGTCTAGGGGTAAGGTGTCAGACTTCTATGCTGGCGGCCGGGGTTCGATCCCCGGTCCCGGCAAAGATTTATTGCGTATAACCCGAACGGGTAGTAAGACGCGGTGCTAATAATAATAATAATAATAATAATAATAATAATAATAATAATAATAAATTTTTGTGAGCTTTATTTGTAAAGAGATAGTACTTAAGTTTTAACGCAATAATTTTGTAATTCCATAGAGGAATTAAATATAAGTAAGTCTCTCAAAAACTTTGTTAATTTTCCTTTAACCTCTTAGGAGAAATGTTTGTACAAGAATGATCTATCTCCTTCAATTTAGACTCAATGTTAAATATTTACATTTTTTATTTGTCAAAATTTATAAATGAGGAATTGAATGGCAATGTGATGACCTGAAGATGTGAAACACCCAATAAAATGTTAAAATATTAACTGGAATTCGAAATTTTAATACGACATGTTGACCCTTGTGGACCCTAAATTGATGCTCAAGACCGATCCCGGTATTCAGGAACTGTTGATATCAACATGTGAAGATAATTAAAGTTTAGGTTTGTGTTGAAGCAATATTTTTAATATTTTGGCCAAAATATTGTTTACCATAAAAACTGAAAAATTACTGGCCTTTTTTCCTGTCCCCTTCCATCGCACCTTAATAATATAGTTTAAAATATACATGAGAGATATAGGTTGGATTTTGACATAATCAACTATCTTACACATTTGTAACATGATTCCTGTAAATAACATATAAATAGGCCTATATACATATGTTTTTATTTCTATTTCAGAATCGTGGAAATATACAGTCGAAGGCTGCAAGGTGAGTGTTTTTTTTTCATATTGGGGCATGAATTTTAATTTACAACAAAGATTCCAAAACATTTTAGATTGAAGGAACCCTTGCACAGTGTCGTAAAAACCAGCAGTGCAAGCGATTCATTACACCAGGTTCTTTTAAAAAAAAATCTGTAAGAACACTCGTTATGTTTTTACTTACTTATTTACTCTGTGGCACAAGGAACTCGAAAGTTCAATACCGCACTCACAAAAGTACGCCACTTATCCCTATTTTGAGCTAATTCTATCCAGTATATCTCATTAGTCATTACACCCTATCTTTCTTAGGGATGGGAAACATACATTTCGTATTTTGATCACTGACAGGAGTTAGAAATGTATTAAATGTACATTAATTAGTTGTTTTTTTGTTAAATTCATACTTTTTTAAATAAACATTAGGCACACAATGTGGAATTTGTGAATTTTAGTCTGCTTTCTTGGCCTAAACAGGGACTTAAAAACACTATATAAGCACATGTTTGTATTGAATGCATAATTGTAATACTTTCCTCATTGCGCAAAAAAAAAATACTATGGCTGGGGTAATGGTTTGGGGACCCCCCAAAATCATGACTTACACCTGGGTCCCCAACGTTTTAGTTATGGCATGGACTTGTATCAGAAATAATACAGGCTGGAGCATGTTAGATTAATACTATTAACATTCAATAATAACAGTTAAATTTTACTAATTAAAAGTATTAAACATAAGGAAGATATCACATTATCTGGCTGCACCTTTGGAAAATGTAATATTTTCAGATTTGAAAAAATAGGCAAACCTAATTCTGTTCTTATTTTAAAGTGTGAAAAACAATTGAAGAATATTCTAAAATTGTCTCAAGGAGCGTGAGATGACTATGGAGCGAAGCACAGTTTGAAAAACGTTGGTTTACAACACACATTTGCATGACAAGCGTTTTATTAAACATTAGTCCCGTTCCTGAGATGAAAGCAGTTTAAAAACTCTCATGCACTATTAAGTAATTTCCCTCCCACCCTACTGGCCACACGGACAAAAACATATATCATGTCTAGTCTGGTTTACCGGTGACACCGGGTTCGGTGTTTGAATCTCTACCGAGGGCTCTGAAGTTATTTTATCAAACGGTTTCCTACACGCCTAATTGAAAATTTTAATAAACATGACTTTTATTTTTTATCATAAAAATGAAATATCTATAGTGTGGTTCTATTTTTTTCATACATAATTTAGAACGTTACTTCAATTCGTCTTTTTCTTTCATTTATGATTTTCTGTGAGCATTGTACGTGTTTTTTTTTCACATTTTGATATTTATTTCAAACCGTTTATTGTAGTGTTCTCAATTATTTCATGTTGAACNGTGAGCATTGTACGTGTTTTTTTTTCACATTTTGATATTTATTTCAAACCGTTTATTGTAGTGTTCTCAATTATTTCATGTTGAACAATGTGAAAATTTAAAAAAAAAATACATTTAAAAACACAACATGTAGCTACTATATCTATTTTTTTAACGCCACGTATTACTGCCCGTTTGTGTTAGGCCTATACGCTTATGTACTAGTTACACTAATGGGTTAGATATTTTAAGGTTTAATTGATAGGAAGGAAGTAGGTGACCTATTGGTATAGGGCTAAGGTGTCAGACTTTTGTGCTGGGGTACAGGGCTCAATCCTCGGTCCCGGCACAGATCTATCTGGTTACCAAACACTTCCTTCACCTCTGACAAGACGTGTATTAACCACAACTTGTGAATGTGTGGAATGCCAGGCCTCCACCGTGGTTCGGATCCCACGTTAAATTGTAGGTCCTCCATTTCATCCCACAATCACCCTACCATCACACATTTGCGTAAGTCCTTACAGACCGAAAAGGTTATAAACTTGGTGCTGATGATGATGATGATGATGATAATAATAATAATAATTGAGAAGAAGTGGATCAGCATTAGCGTGGAGGGAGAGTGGAACACCATTTAGGGAAAATTACCCTCAGTGCACCCAGCCGGGTTCGAACCATATTTCCTTGTCTTTGGCAGTTTAGTCTAACACGAGATTAGCACGTTAGAGCACGTGGCCACCGAAGTGGGTAGCTATTATATTCTTTGGAGTGAAAAATGACACCTGAACACAGTAATCGAACCCGGGACTTTTATCTTAGTATGCCGTAGCTCTACCAATTTAGCTATCCAGGGGAGGTCCTAGGGTCATTCGTATGATATTTATATGCAGCTATAACCGTAATTAAAAATATAATAGCGTGGATATTTAATCCGTCATGGTATGATTATTCGTGCATTATCATTGTGCATTTGGCAGTATAAACCCCTCCTGAGACGAAGAGTACTGTGTTTTTTGACAACTTGTGATATTTATCATTCATATGTAGTTGACTAATTCCGCACGTCCATCATAGACTCTGCCTTAAAATGTGATTAAAGAATGACCCTGAACACGGGACAACTCCAGGATAGCTCGGTTGTTAGAGGATTGACGTACTCAGCCAAAGGTTCAGAGTTCAATTCCCATGTCCAGGTGTAATTTTTCAATTTAAAGAATATTATATATAGATGCGGCTGTAACCGTAACTAACCAACTAGCATGGCTATCAGCTTTATAAAATAAAATTAAGTTGTCTTAACAAAAAAATCCATAATTTACCAAATCAAATAACTAAACCCATTCGCATATGTCATGGGTATGCGAGTGTGTTTAGTTATTTGATTTGGTAAAAATGAAGTTTTAATAACACACAAACCCGCTTTGATGTTCGAATAGTCTAAGTCGTCATTCTCACAATAAACTGGATTGTTGATAACTTGAAGATTAAGGTTGGAATTCTGTTTGGATGTACTGATGGTGGATTTCCTTAAATGGTTTTCCACGCAAATGTGGGCACATTTATTCTAAATTAGACTTTACTCATTCCTAACACATTAGCGTAATTAGTACATATCAGTATAACTCGATTGGTTAGTAGGACACTAAGCTAAATTAAATTTAAAAATGACACACAATTTAAAACGAGCTATAATCATATTTGGTGCTGAAAAGGAAAGCATCCAATCTAAACGTTTACCCACGGATCAGTGGCAATGATCTTTAATTGATGTTGTTGGTGATTGCAGTGCAAGAGCGACTGACCAAGCAGATCGCTATGGCAGTGACCAAGGCAGTCCAGCCCGCGGGAGTCGCTGTTGTGATCGAAGGAGTGTAAGTAGTAGTGCATAGCTTGGTCCAATTATGTGATCATGTATTTAGAACGCTTATTTCACATTTTACTGAGCAGATCACTATGGTTGTAGTGAAGGCAGACTCTCTTGAATTTCTACTATACCTATACGTAAATGTGAGTACCTTTCCTCTAAATTACATCATCCTCGTCCTATTAGAGTAATTAAATGCCCAGGCAGGTGGGGAAACACACAGAATAAAAATGTATTAGGGTGTCTAACTAATGCAACATGTGTGTCTACAGGCACATGTGTATGTTGGTACACCACCTGATCTTGAGGTATCGGGTTTGTCTAACTAGTACAACATGTGTGTCTACAGGCACATGTGTATTTTGGTAGACCACCTGATCTTGAGGTATCAGGTTTGTCTAACTAGTGCAACATGTGTGTCTACAGGCACATGTGTATGTTGGTACACCACATGATCTTGCTGTATCAGGTTTGTTTAACTAGTGCAACATGTGTGTCTACAGGCACATGTGTATGTTGGTACACCACATGATCTTGCTGTATCAGGTTTGTTTAACTAGTGCAACATGTGTGTCTACAGGCACATGTGTATGTTGGTACACCACATGATCTTGCTGTATCAGGTTTGTTTAACTAGTGCAACATGTGTGTCTACAGGCACATGTGTATGGTAATGCGTGGCGTACAGAAGATAAACAGCAAGACGGTCACATCCACCATGCTGGGAGTATTCAGAGATGACCCCAAGACTCGTGAGGAGTTCCTTAACTTGGTGAACAGCAAGTGAATCATCCCTCTAGGGCTCTCTTACCTATATGTGTGGGCGTCGTGGAGGTGGCATTCGTTTCTTTTGTCCACCTAGTTTTATTATTTAAACGTCCCTCTATAACGGTATTCACTGCTATAGAGATAGGTTATCATAAAGCTATGTTTTTTGTTTTGTTTTTTATGTGATTTTTAAAATTTCTTTTTGACTTCGTTTTTGTTTGTTTTTCTGTGTTTGATTACGTTTATTTTGAGTTGTAGATATACTTTATTAAGTGAACAGGAATGTCAGAGCATATTGTGCAATCTGTTGGGCAACCCTGAAAAAATAACGTATTAAGGTGTGGGCAAAGGGAACATGAGATAAGTTCTGGATTTTTAAAGTTGGAATTGTTGGTCAAAATGGATATAATATTGCTTTAGTGTATATATATTTTTATTTTCTAAATTTTGTAATATCATCGGTTCTTATATATTTATCATGGGCTTTGCGAAATTTGAAGATGATTTCTTTTCTCAAATTAAAAGGTTTTAGTTTAAATTCTTTTATTTTCATAACAAATATTCCAAAACTGTTGATAATATAATGTGAAGAGAATTAAACTATACATTTTTACTCAAGTAATTTTTTATTTTGCCAAAAATTGTGTATTTGTAAATATAGCCAGAATGTTGGCTTTAGCTCGAGGCTCCACACCACCTTAAGTGTGCCGCTTACTTTAAAATACATACTCACACACTGCTGTGTTTCTAATAAAAGAGGAAATCCTGAAGTAAAAAGAATATTAAAACAATCCTTTCGTGACTTTGACAAAACACAGCTTTATTTTTTTCGAGGAAAGCTGACGTAATATTTCCAACCATTTGCCTTAAGTTACAGTTAACGTAAAAGTCGTTGAACATGTGATATTTAAAAAAAATTACAATACAAGGTTTTTAATTAAATAATAAGATTTGAATACCTTTTGTTTTCATATATGCTTGAGCCATATCAAAAAATAAAAGATTACTTTTTAAATAAAGTGGGATGTCTACATACTTCAGCCAAGAATTTCAGCGTTCTTGTAGGCGGCACCCTTAAACCTAAGTGTCAGTTATCATAAAAAAAATATAACCCTGAAATGAAAGGTAGCTTTTAATAACTAATTCTAAAACTATTTTATTTTAAATCAATGAATTGTATATATTATATTTAATAATAAATTTACTTATTTTTGCAAAAATTCAAACATTTTATTTAGAAAAAAGTACCTTACACGATGATGAATTCATGAAAACTGTTTGCCTTTGGAGATCCAATTTAGTGAGTATATTGTAAGATTATAAATAAGTTGACATCGATTAACATTTTGTTATGTTTTATATGTGATATAGTATCCCAATTTTGATTGTACATTGAATTGTTTGGTTATTTTTTACTATATCTTTTTATAAAATGCTTTTAAAATGTATGTGTTTTTTTTAATGATATACCTTCTATATTCTATAAGAGGTGACTTGTTGGCTGTTACCAAAGTAAGCAACGTTTGCAGTACTGTGCTAGTCACATGTTTCCTCCCATTCAGTATCAAACCTATCGATATACACACGTTCTTTTTTTTATCGGTGCCTTTTACTACCCGTTCGATATATACGCTAATGTTTTTAAGGATTAGTAAGCCTTATTTAAAGAAGTGTAACCGCATTTGCTTGGAGGGAGAGTGGAAAAATATGTTGGCAAACAAAAACTCAGTTAACCTGACCGAGATTCAAACCTTGATCTCCCCATAATCGGCAGTCTAGTCTACTGAGAGAGTAACGTGACTGTGGATTCACATATTTGCTGAAAAACAAGTGCAGAACAGAAGAGTGCTCACGTGATGATCTCTAATCCAATCACAAGATTTCCGCCTCATCGGTGCGAGCTGTTATGTTTAAGTTCAACTTCTACTTTGTCCGTTCTGCCTGAGATATTTGGCACGGAAGAACCAATCAATTCTCAAAGTCAACCATCTCAAATTAGCGTGCATGTGCATATGACATTGCATGCCCTGTAGAGCTAAATAATAAGCAGACAGCTTTTTTGGCTGCTACGAGGAGATTTGAAATAACCCGTTAATGTAAAGCGTGTGTATCGATGTATTGGATTGTACCATGAGACAGCGTTATAATTTGAAAACGTCTATTGGGAGAGTGATCTAAAACAAATGTTTATTTACTGAAAATTAAATATGTATATAATCAGCTGATTTAAGTTAGCATTGCAATTCATCTTGGGTCAACATACAGCGAGTGAATTGCTGTGCAACTGATGCAGATTCTGCTTTCTACTCTCGGCGAACACGTGAATAGAGCTTTAAGACCACGCGGCCACCAAAAGGGGTCACAAGTTAGTTTATCACATTATTTTGTTTGAGATTAATCATATGGGTGATGAAGGGGAAGAAATAGTTTAGTAGTACAGTAGCTTCAAGCCAGACTTTCCACGGTAACAGCCCACGTGACCGTTATTGGTGTTTATAACAGTGGTGTGCTGTGGAGTGTTGTTAGGGTACTTATAAAATAGTAAAACTGTACCTATGATGTACTATCCTCCACCCAGTCCCCATTTGACCAATAATATACAGGGTGCCACGGAAACAATTAGAAGATCCATGCCGAGGGACGGGATGGACAACGTGCTGAGATTTGCCTGACGTCCGGTGGACTTCACCTGAGTGACATTTTCTTCAAAAAGTGTAAAAATTTAGTAAAGTAGAGTCTAGATAATCATACCCTAATTTATCTGACATTCTGTTTAATGCGACATATCCTCATGACATGTAATTTACATTGTTGTGCATTATCCGCATGTATATTGTTTTCCCACTACCATCGTTACAGTGTCAGTGAATGAGTGACATACCTACGTGATTGTAGCTCTGTTCGCCCACCTTAGTGAATGTTTGCACTGTACTTGTTCATATTGTCGTTGAGTTTTGCATTTTCCCATTAATGTAATTTTACTGTGTGAGAAATATGGCAAGTGAAAAGAGAGAAAAAGTGTTTCTTTCAGTTTAAGAAAAACTTCAAGCTTTAAAAAGAAGAATTAATAACAAACCCTATTTAATACATATTCTGCACCTCTATTTACAATAATTTGGATTTGTTTCTATGCCCTTCCCCCTCCTCCTTCATCTGTTTCCGTTTTATCTGACATTTCAGTAAACCGACCGAACACGTGTCGGTCCCATTTAGGTCAAATTATTGAGAGACTACTGTATGTAGTTTGTTTTTATTTAGCTAGTGAATATTTACTTTTCAATTAAAGTGTTAATTTTCAAATTATTATTCGTCTAATAGTTTCGCTCGCACCTGTATAGGTTCTGTTCTATATTCCTCACGTGGAATCAGGGTGTTAAGAACAATTCACAGGTGACAGTTTAAACAAACTCTGCTTACCATGTCTACCCACCACTACAATTTAGCCCTTATCCCTAAATATGTTATTCTGCGATAAAGTTTAATTAGGATGATATGTGTATGTTAGTAAAATAAAATATGAGAAAGGACTTAAGATTTTAATAAACTAATAATAAAAAAATAAGATCTTCTGTTAAAATAATATTAAATTTAATTGGGCTGTATGTTTGCTGAGTGGATACATAAACATATCTAAACATGTACAGCACTTCTGAAGCTTAAACAATTTGTCACTGAGGCATATTTATTATTTTATCATGTTAAGTTAATTATGATTTATTGAGCATAAGTTCACAAATTTTGCAGACAAAATGTTATTTAAATAAATATTAAATATTAATAGTCATGAATATAAAATCTTCTTATGATATAAGATAAAATAGTAGGCCCACAGGATTGACAACACTTTCTTAGCAGTCGCATGTTCTACATCATGCTTACTAAACCCTATTAAAAAGGTTAGAGAATGGTAGGGAAAACGCACCAGCATTATCATGGACACAGGATGAGTAAACACCAACAGTGCAGTCAGACGAGATTTTAAACTTTACTTTTCTCTCACGGTTAATCCAGTCCGTTGGGAACCAGGCGAATTAGACCGTGCCTTCAGTGATTTGGGTGAAATTGACAATAAAACAAGTACAGCTTATAAGATTGTAAATTTATTATAGCTCCATGATTCTAGTTAGATTCTTTATGAGGACCGACTATGACACCACCATAACTACTCCACTACAATTTATTTATGTCATCCATTAAACAAATAAGAGAGTTCAGGGATGTCTAAAATACCCACGGGCCTAGGTTATTTTGTAAACAACAGTTGGTAGACCCACCTCAGTGGCTTAATTAGCTAACGTGGTAGGTTCGTGTTTAGCTAGACTGCCGGGACGGGAAGATTGAGGTTAGAATTTCAGTCGGGTGAACTGGGGGTGGTTTTCCCTAAATGTTTTTCAACTCTCCCTCCAAGCAAATGTGGGCTCACTTCCTCTTCCCAATTCCTAACCCATTACCGTAATTGGTACTTAAGCGTATAGTCCTTATGGATAGTAAGATGCGGTGATAAATAAAAAATAGAAAAATAGTGTGAACACAAAGTTGAAAAAAATTAACAGTTAACAACCTGAATTAATTAAACTTTTAAATGAAGTTTGGAGACATTTTCAAACCATGAAAATTTAGGTTATCATATATACGAGGGTCGATTGAATATTTCATTTATATCTTATACGCTCTCAAAGACTTACCTCTGTTTATCCTGAGGGCGGCAAGCTTATCTTGCATAGTTCCACTAAGGTGTAGCTTATAGGATACCATAGTGTAAGACTAATGGCTCTCAGGGTAAACTGGGTGTACAATTTCTTGCTGAGAGAATAACAGAGATACTTATTCGGTGGCTGCATGATAAAAGGTGTCACTCTCGCGTTGGACTAGACTGCCGATGACAGGGAGATTGGGGTTAGAATCTTGGTTGGGTTTACTGGGGGTGTTTTTTCCCCAAAATGATTTTCCACTTTCCCTCCTTTCAAAAGCGGGTACGCTTCTTCTAAATTCAACCTTCCTCGTCCATAACTGAGTAGTGTAATTAGTACATATTATGCTTATAGCCTTAACTGATAGTAAGACGCGATGCTAATAAAGAATAGCTGAAAATTAATAACAATTGATGAGTTATAAGTATGCACGTAGGCAAAACTTTGTAGAAAAATACACCCTTAAAATGTATTCCAAATCTCCATTTCCCTTTCCCAAATACTTATTGATTATGTTTACATGAATCACGACTTACTATCCGTCCGGGCTGTCATCAAGGGGTAAGAGTTAGGAAGGCAAAATTTAGAGGAAACTTACCCTCATTTTAATGGAGGAAACGTGGAAAACCCTTTAATAAAAACCATCCTCAGTACACCCGATAGGGATTCGAACCCCAACCTCTACCTTACCGGAAAACTTATCTATATGAGCTTAAAATTTAGTTTGCGTGTTCATCGGTGCGTGTTTTCCTCTTCTATATAGAACACATGTGCTTTCTGATAATATATTTATAATTAGATCATTATTAAAATATAAGACAATGAAAGGTTTGGCAGCTCAATATATTTTCCAAAAATAAATCTAAATCTTAAAGTTTTCTATATTTTGAACATTTTTCAATCTAACAAGCGATAAAAAAAACTAACACACTATTTTATTATAGATTATTATGAAGGCATAGATTAGATATATTATTCTCGTCGATGTATTTTAAGAGTTGATGATAAATGGGCCAGTGGGCCATTTTGGATGAACAAACAAGCTAGTTACGGCATCCATATGGACCAATTCACCTCTTAACTTAATCATAACTCAAATACGCCACAAAAAGTACTCATCTGCTAATTACAGTGTATTTTTATACTCATTGTGTAGCCATAATTCAGCTTGTTTCTTTTTATGAAGATGATTAACACATTCACATTTCATATTCATTAGTTTAATTTTGTTTTCTTGTGAATAAATATTTATTGTATCCACAATTTTCTTTCTCGTATTGTGGTAATGATTTTCTAAAGTTTCATCTAGTAAAATATATACATACTCGTAGAATAATAAAATATTATATAGAAAGGATATTCGATATACTTTATCCACGCTTTGAAGAGCTTTTGTGGGAATACATATTAAATAAATCTGAAATTGACCCCATCTGTCAAAAGTGAAAGCGGCAAAACATATTACAATAAGTAGAGGTACTTTGCGTTGATGCATACTGCGCTAGATGTGACGGAATCATGAAACACTAAGTTGAAGGCCATTGCTGAAGCATAAAGTAAAGGTGGGACGGAAGAGGACGCGAGAAAAAGTCAATATATATATATTTTTTTTCAATTTGTAAGGAAATTAAATTATATATTTGAACTTGAGCAATATTTTATAAATGTTTGCCAAAAAATGTGTTGCCATAAAAACTGCAAAAATACTGGCTTTTTCTCGCATCCCCTTCCATTCCACCTTAAGCGTTGCTTATTGATGCACCAGACTTGTTTGACTTTGTTTACTTATACTAGTTTTGATATACTGAATCAAATAAAAAGCGTCAGAATAGAAAAGAAAATATGTTGTGTTGTATGTAGGATGTTCAAATTGTAATACAAAATAACTAAGAACTATATAACATTTCACAATTCTCCTGGTGTCATGGTATTAAGAAAACGAAACAAGTGGATTCAAGAAATCAACAGAAAGAATTAAGTAAATGTATTATTTATATTTTAATGAACACAGGCTCTTTCTCAAAGATGAATAAACCCCAGAATTAGGTCGGTCAAGAAACAAATCAATTCAATATATTTATTTTTGTAGATAAATATATTGAAATTGATTGGTTTCTTGACCGAAAGCTATAATCCTCTAAAACCTCTATCGCAGGTATTGATGTATTGATGGGAGGGTGGAAAGGGGGGAGGGAGGAGTCTAAATTTATACATAGCCTTGACGAGAGCTATTAGGTAAGGTTGCCAGATTTTCAAAATAAAAAAACGGAACATATGTGTATGAAGATATAAGTCGTACAAATGATTTAAAATGTATTAAATTCTACATTTAACCTTCAAAATTACAAAGCCTACTAAAAAATAATAACCACACCCATTAGCTCACCACGCGAAGACTAATAGACTTCTACTCCACAGAGTTTCGAAAAATCAAAATATTTAAAGAAGTTTGAGCAGTGATTTAAAGAGCTGGCAGACATAGGATAATGCTTTACTGAACTTTGTGCAACTTAAGTTCATTGTGGCATTAACTGTAACATTTTTTATTTAAATTTTGTAATCTTATCATTTTCACATAATTTAATTTTTCTAAAATACGGGACACGGGTATTCCAACGACATCTTCAGGGACACTGGGACATTTCCTTAAAAAACGAGACAATTCCGTATACAAGGGACGTCTGGCAAGTCTATAATAGGGGAGAGTCACAGATAAAAAGCAATTCATTTGTCAACTGGTTTGGTCTTTTATTGAAATTTATTCTGGCCAAAGCATACACAAATTAGAAAATTTAGAGCTCTCAGATATGTTCATTCGTAATCAAATTGGGGTATGGCCTGGTTTGCCAGTGGTGGGGGTCAAGAAGCAAATCCTGCCCATGTGTGTGTCTACAAAGATTTTTTTTTATGTTTCCCACGCTACCTCTACGCAAATGTGGTTACAATGTCTCTAGATTTTCCTTACTATTTTCTATACACTACTAGTGAATTTAAATGGCTACGGCTCAAACAAGTACATAATAGAAATAAATGTTACGGGACTCCACACTCACTTTCTCGCGCTATTGTTTAAAAATGGAGATATTTACTCAAAACTCGTAATATATGTGAAACGAAATAATATACACTAGAAAACCCAAACTTATATTGCACTATACATACGTAAAACATTTTTTGAGTCCCGATTTTAAACTTTATAAATTTATTTTTAAAGAATGTCCTCATTTGTATGTTTGGACCAATAAAAATGATCGATTTTGGGTCCATAAGGGTCACCACTTCGTATTAAAATTTCAACTACCGGTTAAAATGTTAACATTTTACTAGGTGTTTCACATCTTCAGGTCATTGCATTGGTATTCAATTACTCACTTATATATTTTGACCAATCAAACAAATTAATATTGACTATTGAGTCTAAAATGAAGGAGATAGATCATTGTTGGCATTAGAGAACTACGCATTATTATATTAGAACATTCTTGCGTTAAAATTTAAGTAGTATATCTACGACTAACGCTTACAAAATTGTGTTGATATATTTGCCAATAGCTCAGAAAATGTTGGTTTTATAAAAAATTATTTCAAATAAAAGTATGTTACTTTTAATAGTACAACAATTTTGCAATGATAAGTTATTGAGTATCTGAAATATTTGTGGAGATACGGAAAATTCAGCTTCTGTAAAGTACCCTATAATTCATTTTTATAGGAAAATGGGAGTAGCTATTTTATTTATAATCTTAAATCAACGCCTAAATATGAATTTTAATCAAAATCGTTAAAACCGATTTTGAGAAAATCTGTTTTTTCTCTTTTTATTAATCTACTCTTAATTTTAGGGTTAAACAGACACACAGACAGACGGCATTTCAAAAACCCCTTTTTCGGGTTCGGGGGGTAATGAGACGTCGACATCCATCAATATTTTGAGTTAGATTTTTTTTTACGCTCCAAATACTTTACCTTAAGTGTTTGAAAAGTTAAGAAATATATATATTAGCGTATAGCTTGAAAGTTATTGGTTTTAATAAAAATATGTTTCAAATAAAATATTTGTATGATAAATAGATCTACATATTTGCAATAATAAGTAATTTCATATTTCAAAGAGCTAGGAGATATGATAGATAATAATAATTTACGCATTGACCGGAACCCTTAAATTATTTTGCCAAAACATTGAGGAGGGTCCTCAAACTACATCCAGTAGCAAGAAAGTAGAGAAACCCCTGTAGTTTTGTTTTTGCGGGAATTGCACTTCTTAAATGGCTATCTTTACGTTGAATCCGAGACTGCATTTTCATCAACAGAAAATTAAAACAATTTTCGGTCATTCTGAAAATTCCAAAGTATTCTTTAGGATCTTCCAATGCTATTTCCCTGAGAAGAGAATTAGTAGCTCCTAGTTAATCTCTTCTATGAATCCATTTTCGTAGCCATAGTTTTTTCTTTTTCATTACAATGATTTCATTTCGTCTTCCACTTCTTGTAAAATAGCCATTGCAATAATTATTATCAGCGCATTTACTTTGTTGCGTATTCTCTTCATTTGAAACACTGCTCATTCACTTGTAGCACGTACTCGACTGTTGTGCAAACGTTTTTTGGTCAGTTAATCGATTTTAGTTACTAAACTACTCGCTACTCGACTAAATTACTAATGTAGTCTGAACCATCCTTTAGAAAGATATTGTTGTAGAGGCGACTGAATTTTATCTCCTCGGAAGAGACTGTCTTCCGATATTTTTGCCACAAACAACTCAATTGAAAATCCTGATTTATATATATTTTAAAAATTGGAATTATATCTCCGAAATCCTTAAATATACTTATTTCAAAATAAAACTCATACTAAAATGATTATCAACCTTTTTATAGGATGTTAGTTACTTTAGTACATATATTGTTTAGTAAAGACAAATAAAGACAAAGAAAACTAAGGTACATTTTACGTTTTTTAAATAACATTAATGTTGAAGTTCAAATCTCATTTAAATTAATTGAGATAAGTTTTAATTCTATCTATTGATTAAATCGTTATAAAAACATTGTTTTAATTATGATCTAAGAAAATTCATTAAAAAAATATGTGTGATTTTGTGTTGGTTCCCCTCGGCTTTAGGAATTTATAGACCATAAGACCTCACGTTTTTTAAGGCAACCCTTTTTTGTAGAGTACATGATTTTTATAACATTTTTGAATGAACTGCAAAATTTTAAAATTGTTAAATTATCTATTTAGAGGTGGGTATTTGAGATTATTAAGAACTAGTCAATAAAATAAAATACAGTAAACTCATGATTTTATAAAAGTGAGAATACATCAACTTTTTTTAGTGTTCTTTTGTTTTCTCGGGTAGTAAGTACGTGTAGTACGGGTAGTAAGCTTACATCTTTGCTCCGACAAGCTAAGGGTTCTTTAAGGGTGTTGAGAAGGTTCAAAAAATCAAGTTTAAAAAAATATGTTACAAGTGATCAATGGTTATACATGAATATGGTATCTTTATTTCTATGATCTATTCTATATCAAGGGTTGTGAACGTGTGGCTCCAGAGCCATTTGTGTCTCCTAGCCAGAAAAATTGCTGCTCTCCTCATGAAATGTAGTTGCTTAAATATACAAATATGAGTCGTTCAGTGCTCTTATATAGCTATGTTTTCCAACCTTCCCTTCAAGCTGACACTTGCAGCAATAACTAATTCATAGCTATTACTACTAATGCAGCTCTGTGCATAACATTATACTCAGATTCTTAAAATAATCCAAAATCCATATTCGAGATAATAAATACACGAGTACATAAACTATAATTAATACATCAGCTTGAACTTTATATTTATATTACTAAAATATACGATATTTTGCACTATTTGGAATGTTATGGTTTTATTACACGGACACATTTACTCAAATGTAGTAATTTCATGGAACATTAAAAACAACGCTGTGAAACATTACGAAGATGCCTAATACGAAGTGTTGACAAATATAAAAATATAAATCAAGAAGCACTGGGTTAAGAACTAATTCCTGGAATATTGCTTCTTAGACTCCGAAAATATCAATGTTTGATTTTAAGATAAATATCATACACTTGTCACAACCCTGAGCAATGTTGGGATATTTATTTTGATTTACAGTACATAGCTTTCTTGAACGTACGTGATTGCAAGCGTTTGCCTATCAAATATGATGTAACAAATTAGAAATATTAAAGAGGAATAATGACTACTCACAACAATGTTGTTTTAGTTGGGTGTAAAGGGGCCAGACTGGGCTAAAAGTATATATATGTTGTTTACATCGGGGCTAACACAATACTCTCATCAATTTTGGAGGTAACTACAGTGTCCAACGCTGGACCATAGCAGACTAGATCTTAGAGTCATCAGTAGCACTTGTGTTTAGAGAGCAACCATCAAGCCCAAGGTCTCGAGCTCGAGTTCTGTAGGGGGTCGCGAGCCGTGTCGGTCATTATATCAGTCTTAAGTTTTCACGAATAAGCCAGTGCTTCCACGTGCGCGATCGTACAATCCTTCATATTTCTTTTATATTTAATTTAACATCACATTTTAAAAATATTTTTAGTACTACTATTAAACAAAAATTAGTAGCCTTACGTATTGTTTTGAACCCACACAACTAACTTGCCGGGACCTCACCCGGCTAATCCCTCCCGCAAGCTATCCTGACAGATCCAGCCCATAGGAGAGGGGGTCGGTGACACACTGAAACTAATGCGTTTTCAAAAGTAATAGATACAAATATATAACAAAATCTAAATAATTATAATTAGAATAATAAACATTAACTACCACAGTAGCAATGGTTGTCATTTTTACTTTCCCGCTACCTTATAAGTAGAGAAAGTATTTTTATCGTAAAAAAAAACTTGAGATTTTGACGAGACGTTACAAGGCCCCCTGAATCCGAAAAAGTTGTTTTTGGATTTCCGTCTGTCTATATGTCTGTTCGTATGTCTGTATATCGGAGTAGACCCTAAAATATTTTACCGATCGGTCTAAAACCTGGTATCTAGGGTTTCCATAGGATTCCCCTGGGGTGTTTTCGGAATTGGATATTTAACCTTAAAATTAAGGGTAGTTTACTGACGGTAAGAATGAGAAAAAAAATCAAAACCAGCTTTAACGATTTTGATTAAATTTTATTTCTAAACATGCATCAGTATTACAAAAAAAATATGGCTACTCTAAACTTTTCATCAAAATGACTTTAAGGGTTCATGCCAGATATGTAAATTCACTTTTTATTTAATCATAGATCAGTAACTCTTCGAGATATTAAATTACATATCATTACAAATATGTAGCTCTATTTATAATAAGTGTACTTTATTTGAAACATTTTTATAAGAGCAATAATATATATATATATATACTTTAACTTTTCGAACACTAATGCGACCGTAAAAAAAACCAACCAAGTGAGGACCATTCCAAACAGCGTCTAGATTATTCGAAACTTCAAAAAAATGTTGGGTGAGCAACACTTCATATAGATTCTAGGGAATATAATTTGTAAAAAATATATATATTTTAAAATTTTGGGTGAGCAACACCTCATATAGATTCTAGGGAATCTAATTTGTAATATATATATGGTCACTTCTTAAAATAACTTTTAGAGAAGTCCGATTTCCAAAAAATTGCCATAGGAGCACTGCTCCAAATATCCTCTGGAGGTATACAGATTTCAATATATTTCGTGGGGAGCACCGTTATAAATAGCTGTTAAACGAGTATGATCTCCAAAAATTCACTAAACGAGGGTAACATCAAATAGCTTCAAAGAGTATCCAATTTTCTAGCCTTAACTGGGGAGAGGAGAGTAGAAAGTCCAGATTTTTTTTTGTTCTTGCCCCTCCTTCCCCCTCACACACAAATAAAGTTCCATCACTATTGTATAAAATAACAATGTTCTTAATTCTTAGGGTTTACTAGTCAGCCAAATAGACTGCCATACACCCACGGTAACACCACCCATCGCCCCCTCCCCCAAATTAAATTTTCCCTACGCCTATGCCAAACCTAGCAACTCCAAACCTAACGTAACCTAGGTGTGGGATGATGAAAGGGGCCACAGGTAGAAGTATTTCTAAAAATCGAGAACAAATATATAATTACTAACAAAGATAGTGAACAAGATATGCATGTCACATTGAACAGTTTTGCTTGATTGGGCTTTCATAATAATATCCATTAAACATTTAGGATAATCAGGAAGATCTGTTTTTTTTTAACATCAGTAGATGGCTATGAAACAGGTGTCAACAATTGGGTACTATGGCCGGTCATATTCTCCTTTGGTACAGCCAGAGCCTTCAATAATACATAAAGTTCCAATAGCAAGTACATTGAGAGAAACTCAAACAATGGGAGTCAATTAAAAGGTAAAAGAAAAAGGGTATTATTTGCGTGAACTTCACTATGACTCTAGAGCAGTTCCCTGGGTTGCACACCCAAACTAATACAGTACGTGAAGCGTAACTACTTGACCAACCCAAAATATTGATATCAATTAATTGAACTGTAGTAAGGAAAAGTAAACAGACATCCTGGTGGTAGCCATCTATAAATTGAACTGATGCTCATGACGTACAGGGCATCATGATAAAACTTTAACTCAAAAAGATTAATGGAACTTGTGGATGATTTTTATAAGTCAAAAACTAAAACATTATAACGTTCTAAGCCAGAGGCTCATAATGTAAAGACATTATTGTAAGGACACATAAAAAGCGGCCAGGACTAGAACCGGACTTGTCCTTCGGACTACAAGACACAATATTTAAGGAATTAACTGAAAGATCCCCATCTTAAAATTAACCAAAACTTTACTGGATTAGTTATCCATTTGATATCATTTTAAAACAAATAATCTTCTTCCAAAAGATATTAATTTTAAATCTAGAACTACATTGTCTAGTTTTTTAATGAAAAACTAGACGCCAAGTCTTAAGGACTTGACGACGGCAGCTGGATACTTAAATACCTTAGGCATGATGTCCTAGCCAGCGAGGTGGTGGATCTGACGACCCAAACCCCATGGTTGTCGCTAAGGTGGTGGATCTGAATACCCAAGCTCCATGGATGTCGCTCTTCTTCGTTACAGGTGGTGCAGAGATTCCTCCTTCGACGCTCGGCGCTGTATAACGGGTCTGTACCTTGAAACTGTGAGCCCGTCTTATATAGTCTCAACCTGATATGAAAGAAATAAAGTAGAGAGAGTGATAAATTCAGAAATGTAGACAAGGAGAAGGATGGACGAAGGTGGGGAGAAAGGAGGAAAAGCCATTAACAAAAGAAAACCACTTGCGGGGAAAAGGAAGGGGGGACAAGTTCCTTGGCTCGCCGTTATAGCTGCATGAGCAGACGGTCATTGCGTCAACGACCGTATTCATTTCTTCTCTTCAATAGATCTAGTGATGATAGCATGTGAGCACGTGTGGCAGCCATTATTGAACAATTGTGTGTTTCAAATTAGTGGTCCCATGAATCGAATAACATCTTGAACGGGTGAGTGCTTATCAAGGCATCTTATATTTATATATCTTTTGTGTGATTATATTATTTAGGAACATTTAATAGTTTTATGAGAATTTGTGATATAGAAGTATTTTACGATATTTTTCTGTGGGTAGCATGGCAAGCGTATGTAAATTTATCCGACATCATCCAACGGGAAAGGGTGGTATGCGTTAAGGTATTTTTTCCATAAATACGATAATATTAATCCTCTTCTTTGATATCTAGTACAGTATTTGTAGAAGGACGATATTTTTGACCAACCACGTGTTTGAATGTAGGAAGATACGTAATTTTATTAGACTGCAGCTAGTCAGAGAAAATAAACTTCGAGGTAGATTTAATTAACATAGTTTCTCTCTTGCATAAATTATACAAATATTGATTTTTAATTGTAGCTGTCCAATCTGTCTGATTGACACGCTACAATGAAAATGATCTTAAGTGAATAACCACAAACGGCTATCATACAGTACTACAAATGTTTCACTAGGAAAATTGCTAAGATTAAAAAGAAAACTATTAGACCATGCTTTGTAGAAAAGATTTTCCTCTTTAATTTTGTTATAATGAACGGTTTAAGAAATAATTGCAAAATAACGCTTTATATCTAGATTTTTAAGTTGGCAGATGTAAATTAATTTTTTAAGGAGTTACACTATATCCAATTTTACTGACCAAAAAATCATCATTATGTCAAATTCCATGCTATTATCAAACATTAAATGCATTACAAAACATAAGCATCTCCACTACGTTACGTTAGGTTTGAAGATTTGAGGTTTGGAGATTATTTTCATAACATTCAAAAGTTATGTTAGGTTATGTTGGTGCTCTGTTTGGCACCCCCTCAATCTGACGCCCAGGGTAGCCACCAGATTCGCCTGGCCCTTAAGCCATCCCTGTGTTTAACCCTAGAATTAAGAGTAGTTTAATAAAGGAAGAGAAGAGAAAATTTGTTTTCTCAAAATTGGATTAGACAATTTTGATTAAAACTTGTATCTAGGCGTTAATTAAGAGTATAAATAAAATGGTTATTTTAATTTTCACGTGAAAATCACTTTTAGTGTACTTTACAGAAGCAGAAATGTCTGTACCTCCGCAATTATTCGGGATATAAAATTAACTTATCATTGCAAAATTGTAGTATTAATAAAAAAAACTATTATTTAAAATATATTTTTATAAAACCAGTAATTTCCGAGATATTGTCAAATATATTAATACAATTTTGTGAGCTTTAGTTGTAAAGAGATACAACTTAAGTTTTAGCGCAATAATTCTCATTTTCCAAATACTGAGTAAATATTAGTAAGTTTCTCAAAAAGTTTTTATTCTTTTTCTTTTAACCTCTTAGGAGAAAAGTTTTTACAACAATGATCCGTCCCTATCATTTTATCTATACTCGATAAAAAATATTTACCTATTTTATTGTTCCAAATTTAAAAATGAGGAATTTAATAACAATGTGATAACCATAAGATGTACAACCCTTTATTAAATGTCAAAAATTTTAACCGTATGTCAAAATTTTATTACGAAATATGGATTTTTGGGGACCCAGTAACAATATATATTTTCTTTCAAATATACAAATGAAGACAAATTCTCCAAAAAAAAACTTAAAACAGGGAGTGAAAAAAGGTTTTACGGAAGTATAGTGCAATCTATGCTCAGGTTTGTTAATGTATAATTATTATTTCGTTTCACACATATTACGAGTATTGAATAAATATCTCTATTTTTAAACAATGGAGTGAGAAAGAAGAGATCCCGTGTGATGTCCCTACCTTCGTTCATGATATGGATACTCGTTCCAGAAAACAGTGTGTGGTAGGAAATGACATAGTTGCCGTTTGAACATGTAACAAAGCCTTACGTAATTTAAGGATGGCTCCCTTGCAATAAAAACTATGGGCCATAGTTACAAGGCCTAGCAGCCGGGTCATGTTATTGAGCAGAGTAGAAACGAACTCAAGTCATTGCTTTATAACTAGCCTTTTTAAAAAAGTATTTTTAACTCTCTTTTTTTTTTGTGACCTGGCGGTCTAGGGGTAAGGTGTCACACTTCTATGCTGGCGTCCGGGGTTCAATCCTCGGTCCCGGCAAAGATTTATCTGATTACCAAACCCTTCCTTCACCTCTGACAAGA
>CABFVX010008559.1:12818-23381 GCA_902151425.1 Timema shepardi | reverse complement strand
AAACATTCTGCATTTTACAAAGAATTGTGTGAGCCTTCATTTGTACTGATAGTCCCTTGAGCATAGTTAACAATCCAAGAGTGCACAGCTTTTTAGAAAAGCACATTGGGAAGTCTTTGCCGGACTCCTCCACACTGAGAAAAAATTATGCCAGCCGTTGCTATGAAAACACCATTAAGAAGTTACGAGAAAAAGTAGCAGAAAAGAAAATATGGGTGTCTATGGATGAGACAACTGACTTTTAAGGATGATATGTAGCTAAAGTAGTGGTAGGTACGATGGAAGAAGATTGCCCTGATTAACATTTTCTCATCAACTGTGAAAATTTAAAAAAAATTGAATTTTTCTATAATAAACAAACTCTATGATAGGTCCTTGTCATTAATATGGCCTGATGGCATCCAACACAACAATATCCTGCTCTTCGTGAATGATGCTACACCTTACATGATAAAGGCTGATAATACTCTGAAAGTGCTGTACTAAAAAATGGTGCACCTAACATGTCTAGCACATGCCTGTCACAGAATTGCTGAAAGGATAGGAGGGCAATTCATCAAAGTTGACCAGCTGATTGAGTGTGTGAAGAAAGTTTTTCTGAAGGCACCATCTCGAGTGGCATCATTCAAGTCGGAGGTCCGAATGTTTCTTTGCCGCCGGCTCCCATTCTGACCAGGTGGGGGACTTGGATTGAAGCATGCAATTATTAATGTGAGAACTTCCAAATTGTGAAAAAGATCATCGGCTCATTTGACAGCATTGAAGCAACCTCAATTAAAGTTGTGCAGGAACTTCTTTCTGATCATGAAATTGCAGGTAAGTTTTCCTACCTAAAGTCGAATTTTGGATTTCTGCCATAGCCTTCTTATGGGACATTTTTGCACCCCTTGAATCAGGTGGAACTTAAAATATACAGTGATAATAGCACTTACAAGTGAGAATTCTTTAAAACAACTCACTTGTAAAATGTTCCTTGTGAGAAAGACAAGGTGAGAGCTAAGAGCTGCCGTCTCTCCGAGTACTATAGTCCAGGTAGTGGTAATCCCTTACACCGCCTCACCCTCCTTTCATTGACCAAAACTTTTCTAACAATTGAGTGTGTTGGACCCAAATATGCAATGCCAGTGCTTGTACAGTGTTGAAACATAAGTGAAAAACAACCTTGTAAAAACACTTGTAATTGAATTATTAAATATTTTGTGACCAGCTTCTGCAGTCACAATTCTTTAGGGCTCACTTTTCGTTAGACTGGACTGCAAATAACTGGGATATTAGTGTTCGAATACCGAATGGGTGTACTGAGTATTTTTTTTCCAAATATGATTAAAATTCTCCTTCAATGCAAATACAGGCACATTTCCCAACCTTTTACCTTCCTCATTCCTTATTCATTGGAGTAAATACGCAGATAGCTGTAATGGGAAAAAGGACATGGCACACAAAATATATAAGTAATTAAAACTAAATACTTACGTTGTAAATGTTGCATTTATTTTTATAAGTTTGTTGTCAAATTAATACAAAAAAATATATAAGTGATATGCTATTAAATAAACAAAAAAAAAGTTAAATTCATATAAAATACAATGAAAAGATATATATTTTTTTGGTATAGGCAATACCTCCTTATTTTAAACACTGGAATTATTATATTCAACATTATTTTATACTAATACCCACCTTGGTGGAATAGTTAGCTAACGCACTAGTTTAGTGTTGAGCTAGACTGCCAAGGATGGGGAGACCAAGGTTTAAATCTTGGTTGGACAGGGTTCCCTAAATGGTTTTCCACTCGGCCTCCAAGCAAATGTGGGTTCACATCCTCTATATCCAACCTTCTCAAATCCTAACCCATTAGCGTAATTAGTACTTAGGCATATAACCTGAACGGGTAGTAAGACGCAATACTAAGTATTAGTATTATTATTTTATACTAATGTGCAATGAGAGTTAACATATCGGTTTTAAGCTTATAATAAAATAAAATCTAAAAATGAATCTTATCTCCCTAAACGTGCTTTAGGATTACACAACAAAAGTGAGTAAAATTGTTGACAGTACAAAGTATATGAAAAAAATGTATCTACTAAAGTAAAGATAAAAGGTTATGATTATGTAGTTTGGATAGGTTTGAAACTAAAATTAAAATCAATATCAAAAAACCAATACAGTAATAATATAGAGATAATATTTAACTGAAATTTGATTAAAATGTGTGTCAAACAAATTTGGACATTGATATATTTCATAATATTCTGGTCACTTTGATTATGTAATGTACTAGATAGAGCAGTGATGTATTTAGCTATAGCATTCTTGCTTTATTCGTGAACATCCAGCTGTTCATAATTTTGAAAGTTCCTTCGTGTAAAATCCTAAGCTAACCATGGCAATCACAAACCACTTATGGCAATTAATAAATAAACAATTTTAGAAATAAAATATCACCTAGTCTACAATCTGTGTGCACAAACGAGTGAAATCACAGGGCGGCCGTCGCACTCCATTGACAATGCAAACTTTACTTAAGCACGATCATAGAAACATGTTTGAAAAGAGACCATCACATTTCACCAACGAGCATAAATTAAATAACGGACTCTTTTACATAAACATATTCATATGAAGAATCATTATTATCCATGTTATGTTGCCTGAATTGGTGAATTTTAATTGTAATGTCGCTCCTAGATATGCAATAATAGCTATGTATTTGTAAATCTAATGTATTCACTTTAAGGTAGGCTTTAATTTGTGTGTTGATTTACATTTAGTACTTTAAACATTTTTCCTCTGTCTTTACCAATTTAGTGTTCCAAATGTCTTACTACACTCCAATATTTATAAAAAGAACATTTTAAAAAGATTTTTTTGCAGTCAACATCAATAACATTTTCTATTTTGTTATTTTTGTTAGCACCGTGCCTTAATATTCATTCGAGCTATACACTTAGGTACTACTAATTACAGTATTTTTTTAGAGATGAGGGAGGTTTAATTAGTATAAAGTGTACCCACATTTGTAACATATCGAGTTTTTATAGCATAGCAAATTTTAGAAGCCCCTCCCATTTCCCAGTAGTAGATTTTCAAATTACAAACTTTCTAAATTTATGGTTATGTGGGATTGTTCTTTTATCAAATTGGCAAATGTACATTTTCTTTCATGCATAAAAGTATATTTTCTTAGGTAATATAGCAATTTACTCTCATTTCCAAACCCCTCTGTCCCCCGCCCACTCCTTAGCTTTCACAATCCCAATTTGAAATTTTAAGACTTGTTTGGTTATCCCATATGACATTTTACGTGGCTACCAAATGTCAACCTAACCACATCATAAAGAATGTTCTATTTTGGTTGTGTACATTTTAAGCGCTCCCATTTACTGGGCTTAAATTTTGAAATTCCATTTTTTCAAGAGTGTAGGAAACGCTAGAAAATGCCAATGTTTTTGCATATAAATTAGTTGGTGGCCAAATTAAATAAATATCGCTCCATTAGAACTATATAGTTTAATTTCCTTCACTTGGTGATATCAACGGTTGTTGAATATCTGCCATGAGCATAGCAGCTTTAGACGAATTAACGTTAACAATGTATCCTTGTCTAGCGACTCAAACCTGTTTTATTATTAAATTGCATGAAAATATTTCAAGCTTTTATAACTACAAAAGTTGTATTTATTTAACTTTGTAAACATTTTGAGGTAACCATCCCTCCCTATTTTCCGAGCCTTCATTTTGAAATTCAATAATTCAGGCCTTGATACTGTTTGAGTTGGTCTTAAACCTGCCTGATTTATGTCAATCACCTAACACTTTGAGAAGTAGTTTAGACTTTTAGTTTTAAAAATTTGAGACCCCCTATATCACCAGTCTCCTTAGAAATAACTAATATTTAAATTGTGTTGGTGGTTGTTTGAAGTTATCCTTCTACATTACTGACAAATTTAAATTTTCTAGCTCCTACTTGTACAACCTTATCCCCTCCCCCACCCCCTCTTTTCCTAATTCCTGTAATCTCATTTTGAAATTTAAAATGTTTAGCCTTTATAGTTAATGTGGGTGGTCCCTATCTCTTCTTGACGAATTCCAGTTTTATACCACACATAAAAATAGTTTATCCACTGGTTTTGAAAATTGTAGCCTCCCCTCCCCATTTCTATAGCTCCCACTTCAAAATCTCAAATTTAAGACTTATTTGGTTATCTAAAGCCGTACATCTACCAGAATGCAAAATTAAGACTTTCTACCATACTTAATTTTCTTTATAAACTCCCTTTTCTTCTGGACTCCTATTATAAACTTTAAAATTTTAGTACTTTTATAGTTATTAGGAGTGGTATCTTTGCCTATATGCAGAATTTTAGTTTCACACCAAATTGAGAAGAGGTTGTTTCTAATAGTTTTGGAAGTTTTTAAACACTCAACACACTTTTCCAACCCCCTTTGAGAAATTTTAAATTATAACATTTATTTGGCTATCTGGAGTTTTATTTCTACCTGTCTTTCAACTTTTAATTTCTAGCCTCATCTCAAAAGTTATTTCTAGCTGTAGCTTCCCCCTCACCCATTTCCCATAGTTTATATTTAAAATTTTCACATTTTTTTTGTTTATTTAAAGTGGTCCCTATACCTACGAATTTAATTTTTCTACCACACAGAGAAGTAGTTGAATATATAAGTTTTGTATATGTTGAGCCCGCCCCGTTCCTCTACCATTTCTTCAACTCTCACTTATAAATTTCAAATATTAAGATTTATTTGGTTATTTTGAAAGGTCATTCTCCCTACTTACCAAATTAAAATATTTTATCACAGCTAAAAGTTGTTTTTATATTTATAGCCCCTTGTCCTCCCCCCTCCCCCCCTATTTCTCGGGTCACATTTAAAATTTAAAATGTACAGGCATAGTGATTTGACATGTCCCATTACTTTACTTACATACTTCAATTTTCTACTACACTGGAAATTAGTTTATTTTAGTTTTGTAAATATCTAAGCTCATTTTTCTAATTACCATTTAGAAATTTCCATTTTTAAGGATTATTTGGTTATTTGGAGTTGTCCTTCTAAACGACTGTCAAATTTAAGTTTGCTAGCACACATAAAAGGTTTTTATTCTGTTTATATCCCCTTCCCCATGTCCCAGGGTCCCACTTATTAAACAAAAATGTTCATACTTTTATAATTATTTGGAGTGGTCCCATTGGTTGTCTGCAAAATTTCAATCTTCCATATAAAATTTCATCTTGATTGGTGAGAGAATTTACTGCCCCTTTTTTCCGCTTTACAATCCTTTAGGCGATTAAATTTGAAAAACCCTAAGTATTTCTCACCCATTTCTATAAAGAAGCATTCATTTTAAATTTCAAGGCCCTATGTCCACTAGTCCAAAAAATGCATGCTCAGTGAATTTTGAAAACTTTTGAACCCCCTTCTTCATCTCTTAAAGGTTGATGAATTTCACAAAATTCGGTCATATCTCTGGTCTAGAGCCAAAAAGGAACTTTTACTAAAAATGTTAAATGTCCATGTTTGAAACCATTAAGCTCTTCTAGCAAAACCACAAACTCCCCTACCTAATTTATTGTCTCTACAGGCAAAATTGGCCTTTTGGTTTGAAATTAGTAAATTAATTAATTGAAATTAAGCAATAATGTCTCATCCCCGTATATCCACACTCATGTTATTATTAATTCAATATTTAGTTTAATATAAGAGAGAAAACATAATAAATCCCCATATTTGTGCTTTATACTACTAATCTTTAGATGAATTATTTTAAAATAGCAGTTGAAATTGACTATTTGGCCAAAATTAACTGTAGATAAATGTTTTCAATAGATGATTCTTTTATATCAGTTTTGGTATCCAATAAGAGAGAAATAATATTTTAATAAACACGAAACTACAAACAAGTTTATAAGTTGTATTATATTAACTTGTGTCCATATTATTAAGACTAATAACTAGCCTCGATAAATAAATGATATGGTGCACCACACAGACTTTCTCTCTCCTTTGTCTAAAAGTGCAAACATTTACTTAAATCTCATAAGATTTGTGAAACCAGTTAATATACATTTATTCAGAAATATGATGGAAAAAAGAGCATCTCATTCCGCTAAGAGGAATAAATGAAAGAAACGTATTGTTCATTATGCATATTTTACAGATTTTAAATATTTTCATCAAAAAGCATAATAATAAACTCTCATTATCTGAGACCTCAATTTAAAAAAATATTTGCCAATAGATCAAAAGCTAGGAACCCTTGAAGAAATACGTAAAGATTTTTTGGGTGACGGTTATCAGTAATTTCTAACGTTTTCGTGGGGGTGGTCAGAATCCATCTTAACCAAGGATTTTATCAATGTATACAGTAAGACAAAATATAAAAAAAAACACTTTTACAGACACACGGTCAAAAAGGTTGCACCTAGCAATGAAAGTTGGCGTTGAAGCATAGCCTATAGACGTACACAGCAACACATAACTATAAAATGTAATTTATTGTTGATGTGTTACACCTAATTTTACTGCAAAAAGTATTCTATAGTTTCACATCACCAATCCTATTGTATAAAATGATATAATTTACCAAATTGTAAGAAAACTACGTAAGATCGGTAAGGAAAGAGGGGGAACGAAAAATCTTACAATTTCTTAAGTAGGGAAATTTTGGGGGTTAGGGGGTCAAAATAATGAAATAATCATTACATAATTTATGAACAGCCCCCTATTGGTTTTATAAAAATATATTTCAAGCAGTGGCAGCTCGTTTATAGGCACTTCGGAACTGCAGAACACCCTATTTCCACTTGATATTATCGATAACATTTAATATAATGAGTCCTTTTTTCTTTAATCCTTTCTTTATTTTTGTAGTACAATATATATTCCTTAAGCTTAATGTCAGTACTTCAATAGCCATCCCCCAGTATATGAAAAAGACACAAAAATCTTTGTATGGAACTGTGAGCTTCACAGTGCCAGTGACGTGGTGTTTGACCGTTGTGAGAATGCGCACATAGGAGGGGGTTGGGGAGGAAGGCGGGACTACCATGAAGAGAGAGCACTGTTGCTCTCGCAGTGCCGGCTCTAGAGTGATGGTGGAGGGAAGATTTTTTTTACTCAGTGTGTGTTGTGCTTAAAAACCGCGTACCATATTCTTGAATGTGATAAAGTGTAGAAGAGTGTAGAATTAGATTATTATTCTGCTTCAAGCTATTCTATTTGATTCATTTTTTTCGGTTCTTTTATTTAACAGAAAAACTAAATGTGCTTGCAGTACTTTCAATGGAAAAAAATATCTTCAATTGTAATCCAGAGATCAAGGCGAAAGTTATTGAACTTTTTGTGCAAATTAAAACAATAAGAATGGATTTCATTTTTAAATGAATAGATCAAGCTTTAACTGTAACAATTTAAGTTAAAGTAAGTAAACAAGTTTGGGTTTTTTTTGTCAAGATTTAATCAAGTTCCTGAATAAATTTTCTTTTTATACATGTTTTTTTCCCCTTTTACACAATTTTAAATCAAAGGCTAAAAATTTTCTGGAGCAGCAACCCCCACTAATTTTAGCTATGAGCCGCCACTAATTTCAAGTAAAGGTTTTTTTTTTGTTATGACCTTACAATAATGAGTTATTTCATGTAGCAAATACTTGCAAATATATGATTAAAATTGGCAATATCTGTCTATGTAAATTACCCTTAAAATTATGTTCATGGGATGATTAGTTTATAATGATAAACAATGCACAGATACGAAATTTTATAAAAATCGTTACAGTGGATTTCGAGATTGCTTGTTTTCTCTCTTTTTTTTTACCTTTATTAAACTACCCTCAATTTTAGGGTAAGATATCTAACCTTAAAAACTCCTTGGGGGAACCTAATAAAAACCATATATACTAAGTTTTAGCATGATCAGTAAAATGGTGTCGACTCTAGGCCAAGATGTAGACACACAGGCAAATGGCATTGCAAAAAACACCTTTTGGTTTTGGGAGGATGACAATTATCAAAATTTAGACTTTCTTTACGAGCAAAGTATTTTTCTTTTCAAGGTGTCGAGAGAAAGTATAAATTGTCTATTTACATAAAGATGAGCACAAATCATATATAGTCTTATACACTTCAATGCTGCAAAAACATTTCTATACATTCTTAAAACTACTTTCAACTAAAGGCTCAATGACACTATGGAGTAAAATAATCAGAATTTAAAAATCAAAAAGTAGTAAATATTACATTGGCCACTTATGTAAGTTTTTGAGTTTATACAGTCATAATGTCCTATTATTATTTGAATATTGTATTTATTTTTAACCTATCAACTATACTTATATAGTCTTATAAAGAGTGTTTAGTTAGATACCGGTACATATTTGAGCTTTTAAACACTTTAATAACTAAAGTGTTTTATTGAAACATACCTCCTATAAAAGCCTATTATTTAAAAGCCAAATTGGTTAACCTAAAGCTTAATCCAAACAGCTGGTTTTGTTTTTAGAACAATCACAATCATTCAACATTAAAACTACTTATAAATCCCTACATTATTTAAACGATTCAAAGTGGAACACGCTACAAATATTAATTTTGAAACAAGAGTCTAGATTCATAGAAATATGTCAAAACACAGTTAATTATATTTAATTGGTATCAAAATCAGCTCAAAGTCACAAGTACTCAACTCTCCAAAGTTCACTCAAGGAGATGAGATAATTGGTGTGATACGTTCCTTATTTTCTGCGTCTGTTTCCCTAAACATTAAATATTCTCCTTTGCAGTCCACAAGTGATTGTGGATTCTAGCTTTAAGGAGATGGCTTTGTGCAAAATAGCTTGTGAATGTTGCATTGTTTAAGCCAATGAGGGTATATTATCCTTATTTTCTTCAATAGCTTTCCTAACATTATATGTACAATACCTTCTTTGTGTTGCACATAAGGAAATTGCTCAATAAATGTTTCTAGGATATGTGTGTGAACATATCTGTAGGGGATTTGAGATTCCCTAAGCCATCTTGGCCTTTATTGAGATTTTCTCTTTGAAAAATTAGATAATCATGTTATGACTCCATGTTGGCATCACACTTTGTCAATGTATTCATGCAGAGTTTACAGTGAAATTTCCATTCTATCTTGTATGCAAGATAGCCAGCAACATATTTAAAAGATCGAACGGTAAAACCAATAAGTATCTAATCTTAATTTGTGATAATAAAAAAACATTAAAATTGTATTTGTGTAGTCTGATACTCATTAGTTCCTATTTAAAAACCATTCATTTAATACAAAAATATGTTAAATAGTAAATAGGAAAGCATTTTGAGATACATATTTATTTTTTATTTCACATATAAAAATAATATGTATGTAGCTTACAATCGGTTCACACTGAAAGTTGACATCAATATTTTAATGGACTAGACTAGCCTACAGCAGTATTTTATAAGCTACAATGTTACACCATAGTATATAATTAAAAGGAAGTGTTTGTCTGTGTGTGTATATGTTCAATGCCCAGCCAAATCTATGGCACACATAGATATGAAATTTTTAACATAGGTGGACGGAAGGGGATCCGATTGCATCTCGAAGCAGGATTTTTTAATTTTCAATTAGCTTTTTAATTATGCTATTATAAACAAATTTTTGAAGAAAATATCTTTATTTGTTTTAGAATTACAATTCAGATGTACGAGCACCATAGGGGTTTGGTCACGGAAAACGCTGTGCGGGATTGCTAGTAATTCATAAAATAAATCTTGTTAACTTTTAAGATAAATAGAGTGTAGTGTATATGATATGTTGAATAATTGCTTCAATAAACTTTGTATAATTTTATCTATACGTATGGGCCCTATATGATTAATTAAAATTTTGAACTGATTTAACTTTTATTAACAGGCAGAACCCCCTTTCAAGGTCAAATGATAAGGCAAGATTCATAAACAAACGGCCCACGAGACATAGCTGACTGGCCCATTTGTCTGCATTATCTTTATATTACTATCCGGCCTGCATCCATGTACTCACACAAAATACAATAGTTTAACTTTAGTGTTTACTAAGTAATTTTAATTAACAGAAATCCTTAGGACTATTTAAAACCATACAATATTTTTGTTTTAACTTTAATTACTAGAGTGTGGGAATTTTAATTTACACCAGGAAAATACGAATTTTAAAATTATTTCAAGTATACATTAATGATTTTAAATACATAACATCAAATAGATATTATAGACCTGCATTGGTGACTACGCGGTATGGTATCTAGCCTTCCTCTATCAAATATTCATGTTTTGATAGGGTCACAATTCGTGGGTTTGTTTTATACTGTTCTATATAAGATATCACACATTTAAAACACACTTTATAATTAAAATTTAAACTATTTAACTGGTCAGAACTTTCACCCTCATTTTGGTGAAAACAACATTAAAAAATATTGAACCACTTCTTAAATAAATTGGAATTTCTAAATGTCTGCAATTCTTCTCAGTGCTCCTTAATAAATAATTGCAGTTGACAGCCAGTCTGTTAATT
>CABFVX010008559.1:0-11808 GCA_902151425.1 Timema shepardi | reverse complement strand
GAGGTGACCTGGCGGTCTAGGGGTAAGGTGTCAGACTTCTATGCTGGCGGCCGGGGTTCAATCCTCGGTCCCGGCAAAGATTTATCTGATTACCAAACCCTTCCTTCACCTCTGACAAGACATCTTGTGAATGTGAGGAATGCCAGGCCTCCACCGTGGTTCGGATTCCACGTTAAACTGTAGGTCCTTCATTTCATCTCACAATCACCCTACCACTACACATTAGCGTAAGTGCGTATAACCTGAATGGGTAGTAAGACGCGGTGCTAATAATAATAATAATAATAATAATAATAATAATAATAATAATAATAATAATAATAATGCAATTCTGGACTGTTGAAATAAAAGCTCCTAAGTTTGCGATGTCAAATTAAACTGTCAGCGAATGTAAGTTGAATTTTTATGTCTTTTCCTTGTTTTATTTTATATGGAATATTTTTTGTTGATAAAATAAAAACTTTTAGTTTGGTACAGAAATGGAAAGTTAAATTACATTTTAAAGTTTTGTTTTGGTTTACTTGGTTTAGTAAGGAAAACATATTTTATTTTATTTCTTTTAGTTTTAAAGAGCTTTTTTTAAAAAATTTTTGGTCGTAAATGCATTTTTAATAGGGCAATTTATACCAATTATTAGTTCATCAAAATCCTAACCCTAGTAATGAATCATTCAAGTGTTTATCATTCAAACACATATTATTCATAATTGTAGAGACATTTAGACCCTATAATATACAATAACATTTTCATGTCGACATTTGAGAGATAGGCCTTATTTAACATATTACTCACTTTGTAAACAGCATTGGATTCTATATTTTATCAATAATTCTGCCAATTCTTATATTTAATCCTCATTATCAACTATATCATCAGCTAAATTCACTATTTCTCAAATTACATTATCAAATAAACCTTTTATCCTAACAATTCCTTATGCAGCACGAACACAAGAAACAAAAGCACATGATATTCTGACAACTTCCCTTTCTACAGCTTACCAATTATCTCCCCACAACAAGGGGCAGTTTTCTGATGATCATAAATAGAAATAAACGATTCTCGGATGGATTGAATAACACAGACAGAATGTATATATATTCTTTAAATTCAATAGGAACAAGATCCTCAACTATCCGAGACAGAGCATCAGCAACAACATTGTGTCTTATCAGGATTCGTATCCTCTGGAGTCCTAAGATACCCCCGAAGGGAGTCACCAGCTACACTGTACCTGGGCACATAGTGCTATAACAGTGCAACCAATGCTGGCCATCGGGATTGATACGGTTCGCTGGACATGGACCTAAGTTTATGAGTGGCATTCCAGGTACTTGGATATCCAAAAAAAACCAGTACCAGCCCTACCATGCCGGCCTGCCTTGGGTTAACTAGGAACCCCCCTTCCACTAGAGGGAGGAGTTGGCTCCTTCTTGTGATCGCCCAATCACGAGAAAATCAGATCAGGCTCTGAACAGCCTTCTTCACTAACAATCTATTCTCAAAAATTACTGTTCTTTTTCTCACCACTTCTCCTTAGCAGCCGACCCAGCCTTTCAGACCAAGCTTTCCTGATTTGCCCAGCAGGAACCTCAAGGAGGTGCCTTGACCAGCTATCCCCACTAACAGGTACGCACTACCAACCGCTAAGTGAATGTCGAGAAGGAAATATCCCCCTCTTCACACATAGATGACCCGTCGGGGTCTTAGCTATGATGGACCTCGCGTGCCACATTGGCCAGGGGCCGACAGGATCTTTAAAGATCTGGCAGCACCGGGAGGTGAAAAAGACAGTCTAGTGTTAACTTAAATGAAGGATGCGCAGGCCCAGAGCTCATCCCAGCCACCATACGTCAAGCCGGTGCCTTACGCCTGAGCACCGTGACCCCCTGTCTTACCGAGATATGGTAAGTAGAGAATTTGAATCTAGAAATATGCTACATCCAATGTCCAATTTTTCCTAATTTCTTGAGGTGGCACCACATCCACAACAAAACCATGTTATCAGTGTTTTGTTCAAACTCATGTTGCTCTAGATAATCACCAAACTTTTCCACACCGAACACAAGCGAGACATTCTTTTAAATAAGTGCTATACCTTCTCTCAGCTTGGATGAGCGTTCTATTGGCAAACGCCACAGTCTGAACACCACTCAAGATCCGCTTAGACAATACAGTGCCCAGAGTGATTGAAGATGACTCTACAAGGAGAAAGAGAGAGAGAAATAAGGCATGTTTAACACCTCATGGGAGATAAGTTTTTGTGGGGTGCTGAATAAGCCAGTGCATTTGATAGCCTAGAAAGCAAAGGGAACACCTTTCCTTTCAACCCATTTAGTGGAGAAGCTAACTGAGAGAACATGGGAATAAATCTAGCATAGTAGGCGCACATGCCTGTAAAGTAGATGACCCCATTCAAATTATTGGGAGGGAAATTTTGATGATGGGTCTTAAGGTTGATAATCTTATTCCCAGCAGAGATAACATATCCTAAATACTTAATATAATATTCAGCTCAAGAAAATATTTTACATAGCAATAAATATTTATCCTGTTTTTAATGTGATTGGTACAGATATTGATGGATTACTTTTACTTTGCTGCACAATACACAATTATATATTTCAATGTTTTCAGGGGTTGTTGAATGCCACTTGTCAGACAGAATATGCTTGTAGGTAGAAAATGTCCTTTCCATGTCACAGCGTATTACTGGTGAGTATTTTAACAAAGGAATTTTCTCGGGAGAAATATCCTCAGGGGGACCTACATCATTTCCATTAAGTACATGTCACACATTGACAATCGTTGAATATCCTGGTTTTTTCTTAACACTGCCTGCAAATTAGATAAACACTTTAACTGGTTTCGCCTTGCACGGAACTTAGTTTTTCATGATACCTATAAATTCTTGTAGAGGAAGTCCAGAAGCATCCAATAATTTGTTTGATTCTCTCCAGTAACTAGCTGAAGCTGCTCCTAATTTATGCAGTTGAATTGACCATTGTTGGATTACAAAATGAGTTCTGAGAGTCACAAAGAGATATAGCATACTTAGGGTCGAACATATATCTACTACTGAATTCACAGGAACAAAATGTTTATTGTACATAATGATTGATTCTATCCATGTCCTCCATCTAGTTAGAACTGGTTCCAGGGGTAATGGCACATTTGGCAAATGTTGTTTGTGTGTTTGTAAGTTTGGACTGTCCATGAGGCTTTCAAAAACACATATTTTGTCACCGAAATTATGTAATTAATCAATCCTTCATTCATGAATCTCTTGCAACAGTGAAATGATTTGTATGGTCCAGTACTTTGCAGTAAATCAAATATGATATGGAAGGTTCTTCAGGATCTAGCTTACATACCATAAGGTTCACAAAAAATGGACGCTTAACATCTGTGGTTTCATCAACAGGGACCTATATGACGGCATCAGCTATATAATTTCTTATGCTTTCCATAGTTTCTTTATAGCAGATCTGCAGATAATTCCTTCCGAGTTTTAAACAATACGGAATCTTTCGCTTGCAATACTTGAGCAAGAAGGATCTAAGTTCAGGCACTTGGAGTTTAAACCATGGTATGTTCGCAGCAACCATAGCAATACATATCCTTAAAGAATTTATTTCTTAAACTGGAAGGAGTCTGCATCTGTGTTAAAAGCACTTGCTTCTTCAAAAGTACTCAGATGTTTATTTTTAGTATGAAGTGTGTTCTGTACATATTGCTCCAATTGTGATTTCAATGAACTTTTTTTTTTCAAGTTTTATATACTACAACTTTACCATCGGTTGTGAAGGAGTCATCAATCGCAGCTCATGCTTTTAATTTTGTAGCTAGCAAAGACGCAAATGGTGCCATAGCAAAAAGGAAAAAAAAAACCCAGATGGAAGCTTACTGTTAGACATTCACTTTCAACCAATCATATGAAACTAACATCACTTTGAGATATTACAGGTCAAGAATGTAGGTCATTAATCCTAGGTGAACAAGTGTGTTGTGGGGAGGTGGGGGGGAAGGGCGGGGCGGGGAGAGTGAAATTTCTAGAGCATTCCTTAACTTTATGTACAATTCTTAGAAAAACCCTTCCCCAGACACATTGTGGGCAGATGTGTGTGGAAGAAGGGGGAAAGTACTCAGTGGAAAAAAAACCTTGGCCAACTAAGTTGTATTTTAACTTTTTCAATAGTTCGTCGGGAGTACTTTCGGCTTTAATATTCAAACAGTGTTTAAAAATTCAACAAATTTATCATTAATACATAAATACAGTAGAAAACGACCAAATATGTAGTTTTATGTAATAATAATAATAATAATAATAATAATAATAATACTTAGCACCACATCTTACTACCCGTTTGGGTTATACGCTTAAGTACTAATTACGCTAATGGGTTAGAAAATGGGCAGCTTTACTATGGAGAAAGTGAACCCGCATTTGTGTGGAGGGAGAGTGGAAAACAATTTAGGACCCCCTCCCTCCCAGTTCACCCAAGCAAGATTCAAACCTCAATCTCCCCGTCCTCGGCAGTCTAGCTCAACAAGAAACTATCGCATTAGCTAACAATGCTACTGAGGCAGGTTTTATATAAGAAGATGTGAAATATGTTAAATTGTCAAAATATGTTTGAAAAAATTTAAAATGAGAATAAAAAAAAATAAGGGTGACCTGGTGGTCTAGGGGTAAGGTGTCAGACTTCTATGCTGGCGTCCGGGGTTCAATCCTCGGTCCCGGCAAAGATTTATCTGATTACAAAACACTTCCTTCACCTCTGACAAGACATCTTGTGATGTGAATGTGAGGAATGCCAGGTCTCCACTGTGGTTCGGATTCCATGTTAAACTGTAGGTCCTTCATTTCATCTCACAATCACCCTACCATTGCACATTAGCGTAAGTGCGTACAACCCGAACAGGTAGTAAGATGCGGTGCTAATAATAATAATAATAATAATAATAATAATAATAATAATAAACAAACAAAATATGGTAATTTATTGATGTTTCTATTTTTTGAGCATCTAAGTGGTGAGGAATAGAATATGTATTAACATACAAATCCCAGCTCTAGTCATGACACGACCATCATCAATAACAAACTTCTTAGGTACCATATTTTCAAATCTAATGTTATTATTCCTCTTCTTACAAATTTCAGTACAAATATATTTAAATTAATAAATAAACCACACAAACCAGTGTCCAGAATGGCACATCCAGTACTCGAACCAACAGACAGCAAAAATACAGGGAAGTGATAGAAGAGGTGGCTTTCGTTAACAACATAAACCAGAGGACCACTGCCCTGATTTAATGTTACACATTTCCCGAAGGGCGGTGAGTTTAAAAAGATCCCACTTGATGACACCTATAACATCTTACAGTTCACATATACCTAGCGACCGGCTTATTTCTCACAATCAGCGCAGCTAAGTATAAATAATTCCCACTTCTCCCTTCAAACACACTAGAGGCAACAAAAGGAGATTTCAGACTTATACTACTTATAGGATAAAACTCTAAATACTCTTTTTCAACTGACAGTGATGCTTTAATTTTAGGATCAAGAGAATACAATTCATTAAATTTAGAGGGTAGCTTGGAAAATACAAAATGCCTAGGGGTAAGTGGTGAACTATTTTACAAGATTATTTCAACCACATCCTGCTCCGCAAGATAAAGGTTCAAAATAGATGCCGCTTCAGAGACAGACAGAATGAACATTCTAAATGGTTTATGGGGAAGCTGAAAACTGCACACAAATTCCACACTTAGCCTCTCCCTCTATATTCTAGAAACTAAGGAACCCAAAACACGATCCCTAATCACGACCCAAGAAAGACCTTGTTGAATACCTTCAGAGAAACCCTGAGTTTTCACATTACACAAAACAAGAAAATAATATCATCAACCAATCCTAATTTATAAACCTTATTTACCTCTAACAAAAAGCAGAACAACTCAGAACTACTGAGTCCATCACATACGGAGATTTGACCTAAGCACTCTCCAACAAATCTACTGTGCATCCATTAGACCCACTACCTGGGGGAGGTTGGGAAGGGGGAGTTCAGGAACACTATCTAAGACGCTAGGGATGGCAATTTTACAAATGAAGGGCCTGGAGGGGAGAGGATTCCACAAGAAGGGCCACCTTACTAAGTGAAAGATCATCAAGTAACTTAACAACAAGAGAAGGGCCCGGAAGGCCTTGACTTACATTATCCAAGAGGTCCGTAGTGACCCAGTCGTCCAATACATCCAGAGCATTCGAAAGTTGAGCTCTCAAGACATAGTAGACTCAGGGAATACAAGAATTTTCCTCTGCATATATTCTGTAACTAATTGTGGCTTACTAAATTGATAGATCTAATTTTTGGAGGTGATCGGCTGGCTGTTGTTGTCATGAGTTGGATCCATGGCGGAGAGATGACTTGTAGCAACCAAAACAGCTAAATTAGCAAAGGAGTCTAAAGCAACTCCTATGTCATAGCATAGTGGCAGAGTCTATTACCTTTTCAACTCTTTGATTAAGTAACGTAGCATATTAACAATTATATGTGTGGAAAACCAAATACTCTTCAATTAAATGAATGTAGATACTGTTAAATGATTTTTTATTTAACAGAATTGTTATAGATTACCAAGTCAGGTAATATACAAGAGAACTTGAGAAGTAATCTAATACAAAAATATAAGATGTATAACAAAATGACCAAAACTATTTTGTCATATTTTATATATTAGGATATCTTCTACAAGTGATTACAAATAACTTCGATCGTCTAAATATCCAAAGTGATACCATTAAAGGGTCAAATATAGTACACACAATTGAATTTCAAATTGATATCCCTAAAAGGTCAAGTTCTGTAGACACAATTAAATTTTACTTAGCTAATGACAATTTAAAAAGATCCCAGAAGGAAATGTATGTAAATACTTTAACATAACAAAAGTTAACAACTTGCGAACCCAAATAATACCTTTGTAGGAAAAATCGTCAAAATAAATCAAACTCATACAGAAGTAACCAATATAAATGACCAACTTTCATATGTGAATTTGATATCCTTACACATTATTCATATCTAACTTAATGTGCTTAAAAGTTATTCACATCTCAATTCTATGTCCTTAAAAAATGTTAATATTTCAATCTGATATCGTTACACCTTAGTAATCTCTCAATTTGATATCCTTGCAAATTATTACTACCAGAGAGATCAAGAAAATCAACAAATCAAAAATATGCATGAAAGTGCCAAAACCCAACATTACAAGAATTTTTGTTAGTTATTTTTAACATTCAAATTTAATAAGATTAAGTATATTTTAGTTCAACAAATTCAAAAATATTTGAAGTCCAAATGATACAAAAAAAAAGTCTAAAATTACAGAAAAATAGAGTCCCAAATTGTATAAGAAATTGCCGCAAAGAGGAATCTCTAAATTATAGCGAAGAATGAAATAACAATGTTCTTACATCGTGGAGTCAGTGATAAATCATATGTTGTAACCCGATAGTGAGCCAAGAAGTAACAATTACAGTATAAACACAAGCTTATATACAAATTCACTTTCCGAAGAAGTCCTTATAACTATCCAATTTGAGTTAATTATGAGTGGGTATTTATGGACAGCCAGGCAAAATTTTGCCATGACCCCTATCCAATCTGTGTACATAGTCCAACACGCTACCCAATGCCAGGATAACAGCAAAGTATAGTCCACCTTACACATGTATCACCGCAACTGAGGCTTTTGTTCCTATTGATGTCAGTTCAGTGCTGACAATCTCAGCTTACTTGTCCAACGCTTTAGGAAAACTTGTTCGTGACCGTCCACACTCGGAGAAAGTAGGCTGTAGCCTACAATATTGAGCTCGGCTGGTTAAGTGAGATAGCTTACAGTATGGACCGAGTGGACTCGGGGGGGGGCATATGCAAGCTCCTCTGAAAAAGCAGTCAGCCTCACGGCGGCATGTAAGTTCCCTTCCGAAAGGGAAAGTAGCAGTCTCAGATTTTGTATTGTTGCAGATAAAATACCTAAAGAACAACTCTACCTTTTGCCTTCTAACTTATTAGATCCTCTCGTCTTCAACCCATTTCCTCAATCACGCTTCCAAGATAATTTTACATTCAATACTTTTCTCAGCTCTACTCCATCCCACTTTATAGTTTTACTAGGCCTTATGCTCTTTCTTGTCATTACCCCCACATCACAATTCCCGATGCTTAATTTCAATATACATTCTTTCACTTCCTCATTCTATTCCTGTACTTTCTTTACCTCCTCCCCCCATTCCATCAAGTCATCATCAAGCATCATGGTTTCATTCTCCCCTCCCTGAGTTTGCTTGCCACTTTATTTATAACCATTTTTATTACTATTACAAATGGTACTTGTTAGAGAACACACCCCTGCTCCCCTACATTGTTTATTCTTCCCCTCCACTGCTTCCTTCACTCCTTTGTTCTACCATGATGTCTTCTTTCTTCTTTATTACTCCATGTGGCAAATATTTAGTGTTAATAGTAATTAAATACAATATTAGGTGCAAAAAATAAAATTGATCATAATTATCTTGGTAAAAATATGATTTTATAATAAACATATGATTATAACAAAATGTGCCGCCATTGGCTTTCAAATGTTTTTATACAGTAAACAGTGGTATATTTATTATTTTGGTCTGATGCAAAAATCAATCATGACCTTTTTTTTCGTGAGATTCTGAAGCTAGAGTAGAATCCACTAAAACTATGTGAGTTAAAGTTTCTTGGCCACTGACGGACCATCAACATAAAGGAGAATGAGATTCATGTCAGCAAAGATATGGATATTTATTACTTAGAAACTAAATCAGTCATTAATTTTAACCCAGCTAAAATCATATTATGATTAACTTTGACTCAAAAATTCAAAATTGTATACCTCCTAACATCTAGAATGTCACAGACTAATCAAAAATTAACTTTTACACTATATGTACAGTATTGATAGTTTTTAATGTAAATTTTAATGTGTTATATCATGTCTTGTTATATTTTTTGTTTAATTATAAACTTGTTTGATAACACTTTTATTGAGAATTTGGTAATATGTGACTGCTTGGTACATCACAAATAATTTATTAAGCCACAAATTAAATTAAGCTATAGCTCATTTATAATATAATATTTTTTATCCAAACTTATATAATTCTCAATACCAAAATTTGTGTGATACGTTTTATTAATAAAGACCCCTCCACCTCCCCCCCTTTTTTTTAAATATTTAAGATCCACTTTCTGAACTGACCGATTATTTTAGAACACAGCTTATAAACTAACTTAAGCCTGGAACAGGCAAAAAAAATCCCAGCCCCCTGCCGTAAATTTCATCACAGTGAAAGAATAAACCCACATTTCACCAATGATCCATTTTTTAACAATACTAGGAATAAAAATCAGGACTTTTAGCTCAGTAGCTCGCTACCAACTAAGCTTAGGCACCAGACTTTAAGACCATTCATAATATACAACATTTCATATTAAATGTTGATTTCAGCTGAATATTTGATCATTTAATTTAATAACAAATAAGTACAGAAGGTTTGGCTTTATTCATCTTTTGTTCCAATCCTAGAGATAATCATAATTTAGTTAAATTATGTTGTAAAATATTTTAATTGACATATGCTTTATTGAAAAAATGTTTTCAAAATTAGTCCCACGTATACAGTTGGTCAAAAAGAGGGCTACTTGAATCTGTTACTAAAATAAACTATAAACCTTTTTTTTATCCAGAGTAAGCACAGTTGTAGCTAAAACCATGATATTTTAATAATAAAATATTTATTTAACCTAAGGATGATTTTATTATATAGGTTTAGGGAATTTTTAAAAATTTCAAAGAAACACAATGAATTAAGATATTTCATTTTACAATTTTACTTACATAATCGGTCCCAGGCATCTTTGAGACTTTTAGCAATCAAAGTATCATGTAGAGTGCTATTGTGGCCTTTTAAACAGAAGAGGCCAAAAACAAATAGACCAAGTTGTGAATAGAGAAGATTCGGAATATCAACATGTACTGTTATTATTTTCTTCGATTCTGCTCGATTTATAGCCAATATCTGAAATAAATGTCATCATTATGATTATTTTTTTCTGATCTATATTAGAAATATAAAATATAGAGAGAAAGATAGTTTGGCAATATTTAAGAGTATTTATTTAAACTTCATACATTTCAGCTCATGGTCCGTTCTCACATTTTGGGAGTTACTTAATGTTTGTGTTCATTAAGAAAATCTAAATTTGAATGTGTTGGGTGCTAAGCCAGTGATCCTGGCATCATGATCTGAAAATATAAAATGATTTCTAAGCTTTTATTTCTGTTAGTACATCATGCCAAATTCAAGCCACCTAAAAGGTAAATGAGTTTTTGAAGGTTATTGTTCACTGTAGGGTATTTGTAGGGTAACTATATTTGTGTTCTGTGACTACCTATGGAATCTGTTTTGGTCTTTCAAAGAGAGATTGGGCAGACATTTTAGTTCTATAATTTTATAAACCAATAAATAAAATTTAATAAATTGATTTTTCATAAAAATAATTATCAACTGTCAAAATTAATCAATGAAAGCAAACATTTTCTTACTGATCTGACTAATGTTTCAGTTGACTTTATATTCTTGCAATATATTTGACTTTGAATTCATGAATTATAGAAAAAGTGTTTCTGTTGTATTTTTATTCTTACATAACATAAAAAGGGTTTTAGTTGTCTTAATGTTCTCAAAAATGACAAATATTACATATTATGTATTTCATTTATGTTATCTATAACAGGTTGTCTAATGGACAAGAGTTTTTAATTACAGTATATTTTCAGTATTTCCAGTACATTTTTTTTTAAATCCAGTACATATGAAAGGTTAACGTTTTACTAAACTGACCCGGCCCAGACTGAAAAAAGTTGATGATGATGATGATGATGATGATGATGATGGATAATTATGATTATGATGATGATGGTGTATGAAAGGATCTCAGAACTAAACAATCCTTATTTCAAAGTATCAAATGATAGAATGTTAGGGTTATGTCTGTTATATTATTATTATTTAGCACCGCGTCTTACTACCTGTTCAGGTTATATGCTTTAAGAACTAATTACGCTAATGGATTAGGAATTGGGAAGGTTGAATTAGAGTAAGTGAACCCGCATTTGCGTGGAAGGAGAGTGGAAAACAATTTAGGAACAACCCCCCTCCTCACCCCCCAGTTCACCCGACTGAGATTCAAACCTCGGTCTCCCCGTCCTCAGCAGTCAATTTCAACATGACTAGCACGTTAGCCACCGAGGCGGGTATGTCTGTTATAATTTAACATTTTTACTTAAAAGAATATTCAAATGTAATGATATTGAAAAATATCTTATAGTGAAAGTCTAGATTTGTTCACAACAAAGATTCTATATCTGCTTTATTTTGGTTAAAGTCCATATTTAAAAAATCCAAATATAGTTTGTATATCACTAGTGCTCATGCATACACACATGCGCACACACACACTAATGAAGGACTCTTGAATTATTAAAGATTTGAAACTTTTTTTTTAATACTAAGTTTGAATTGAATTGTCAAACCAGTGTCATTAATCTAATAATGACACATTCTTCTGCTTGGTGAGTGAATGAAAATATCACCAAGCAGAAGCATGTGTCATTATTTGATTAATAGTCCACCATATTTCACAAGAAACTTCATCTTTGATAAGGAAACTCTGAATAGAACAACTAGGTTTA
>CABFVX010008558.1:5603-23384 GCA_902151425.1 Timema shepardi | reverse complement strand
TTTTTTAATTTTTAGTTTCAATTTTTTGTTTGTTTAGAATGTAAGAGAATATTATATAATGTATTACATATTGCAATCCTGAAGTATATATATAAACAGTGCACATAACATAACGTAACTGCTTCAGCTTACAGGCTAGTGCCTACTTGGGAGCAGAACGCAAAGCGTAGTACACATAACATAACATTTTCTCTTAAAGATTCTACATATTACGTTGAAGTATTTCTATAAGTATCAAGTCTTTGATTTTATTTTTCGTGACACCTATTAAAGAATATCTATGAGTTCTACTGGTAGTTGATCAAATAACTTGAGGATGGTGCGTCTCACTTCCTATTTACCATAATAATTTGAATAACTGCCGATTGTATACACTTGTTTGCTAGATGTTGAGTGGGTGTTGTGTGAATTATTGTACATTAATGTTGTGTGAAAGCTAATACCAAATAATGAGACTGTACTTTATAATAATACTGTATTGGATGCTTCCAAACCTTCTAGTATTATGTTATCGGTCCAGTACGCTGCCGCAAACATCCTTCCTCACTCGACATGCAGTCTACTGGAAGAAGGCTGCCGTACCACGTGATAAATTATTTCAATGATAGCGCCGACTCTTTTTCTCTTACCTATTTAAAATAAAAACTCACTGCTCGTTACTACCCCTTTTGTTATAAAATGAAGCTTTTAAATCGCTTCTGCAATAATAATAATAGTCGATGCGTGGATAAAGCTCGGTTTCTCTCGGTCGGGTGAAGGGCTCACAAGTCAACTAATGAGGTGTCACACTGATACTTTTAATTGGAACCGTGGACTCACGCGTGTGTGTTCGTAGTGGGATCACGGCTTACATTCCACGATAACCCATTCACCACATTTATTTCAGTTTTTATTTAACTGTGGTGACATTAAGTTTTTTATTTCAAAGAGCTTTTAAACATTAAATACAGTCGACTAAAGCCGGGTTCACACTTGTATCATGCCCCCCCTTTTTTTAGCACCATGTCTTACTACCCGTTTGGGTTATACGCTTATGTACTAATTACGCTAATGGTTTAGGAATTGGGAAGGTTGAATATAGAGGAAGTAAACTCGCATTTGCGTGGAGGAAGAGTGGAAAACCGTTTAGGAAAAACCGCCCCAGTTCACCCGAGTAAGATTCGAACCTCAATCGTCTCGTCCTCAACAGTCTAGCTCAACACGAAACTAGTGGGTTAGCTAACTACGCCACCGAGGTGGGTGTCATGCTAATATCTCACTTAAATTTTCGTTAAAACATAATTTAAATAAGTCAATGTGTTATAGTTATATTGTACACGAATTACTTCAAACCTGCTTTGGTGGTCGCATAGTCTAAGGAGTCATTCTAGTGTAAGATTAGACTATTGATGGCGTGAAGGTTGGTGTTCAAATCACGGTACTAATGGGTTTTCCATTCTCTTTCCACGCAAAAGTGGTACAACTTCTCTAAATGTAACCTTCCTCATCCTTATCTCATTATCGTAGTTAGTATTTGTGCGTATAGCCTGAACAGTTTAAAAGACGCAGTGTTAAAATAAAGTTACTTCAATTTAGATAACTTACCACTCATTTTATACTGAATTTTATTTTCCTAAATATAATTAAAATGAATTAAATAAAAAACAACTTTCGGGAAGCCATTATCTAAGTTATGTCGTGTTTATTTACTGTAAACTATTTGTATAAGCTTGTGGTCGGTGGAGCAGTGTACATTAGATAATAATGGTGTACAAAGACGTTTATGGATTTCCGGGACATTTTTTGTGCCCGGTATGATTCACCCAGGAAATGGGTCAGTAAGTTAAATTCCGGGGCAGTCCTGGGCAATCTAAGAATAAAATTGATCATTATGTAGTCCCTCCACTCCCCAGTAGCCGCATCTCTTTCTGGTCTAAATATCTTCCTGAGCACCTTATTTGTGAACACCCTGTTTGTGTTCGTCGTGTAAGGTACGAGATCAAGTTTCACACCCATAGAGAACAACCGGTAAAACTGTCTATATACTTATATTTTAATCCAACTATAGAGCTAGCTCGAAAGTTCATTATTCATTTTATTGCAATACTTTAACTTATTTTTATTAACAATATTCATCAAAATTGACCTTGTTTATACATAAAACTTTGGTTTTGTTAAACTTTTTCTAGTATATATTTAATTGATGTTTATATTCTAGATGATTCAATATACTAGGGGTTTTGTATAACCAACTTTACAGATTTACGTCAGAATTCAAACAATTATTACATTTATAGCATTATAAATTTTGACACAATAGTCTTAATTTTGTATTGTAAATTGTTTATCAATTTTTTTAGAAATACATGGTTTACTTCTTGCTAATTTTTTTTGTTCAAATCCATGACATATTATCTTTTGTTGTAGGTTTACTTGGACGAGTTTTAATGACTAGTGAAAGGTAAGTAATATCAATCAAATTACTAAGCTTGTCAGTATTTTTCCAAAAGTTAGTTAATTTAATTTGTAGAGAAGTTACCGAGACTAATAAATACTACATATGTTTGTTTACTTGCCAACTCTCCAAGCGATTCGTGTTCTACAGAGTGAAGATTTCTCAGCACGCCAACCATGGTTCGGATTCCAATATGGTAATGAAGCTCCAAGCGCAAATACTCCACGCTCCCTAGTCAATAAATATAAAGATTACACAATATACAATTAACTCGTATTAGAATCCGCTTCGATGGCCGCATGGTCTGACGCGCGACTCACGCAGTACGCTGAACTGCCGATGATGGGGAGATCGAGATTTGGATCTTGGTTGGGTGTTCCGAGGGGGGTTTGTCCTAAGTAGTTTTCCATCCACTCTCCACGCAAATGAGTTGCGGGTACACTTTCTATAAATATAACCTTTATTATCCTTAAAACCATTAGCGTAATTAGTACTTATGTATAAATCGAACAGGTAGTTTACTTAAAGGTCGTATTAATAATTATCATATTTTATTAATGCATATACACTATTTATGAATGTGTATGATATATTAAAAGTTAATTCTATATTTTTTATTGGAATCAGAAAGGTAGAATTGAAATCAAATGTATTTTTATTTGCGTGAAAATGAGTGGAAAAACTTTTAAACAAAACCACCCTGAGAACATCTGACCGGGTTTTGAACTCCGACCTTCCTGTAACTTGCAAACCAGACTAGAAATGATATCGACACCAATACGCGTCCGTGGTCAGATTCGGGCGGGAAAATAAAAACGACGAAAGAAAAATAGGACAATCTTCGACATCTTGTGTAGAAATGATGAGGGTACAGAATCAATACAAGTGTCATCGGGGTTTGTACAGTCTGTGTCGTAGAGCGATCATTGGGTATGAACACGGGTGTCTACTTTCAACGTACGGGGAGAGGAAAGGGAGAATCGATCTAAATGTCAGTGGTGGGACTTTCTTATGCGCGGCCGTACACAAAACATCAAGACACGTCTACATTTTATAAAGAATGGAACATTGACAACATTATTTTAGAATTTTTATACTTATTTTGTAATACTTTGTTAAATAATAAGTCCTTATTTTGAATAGTTTGATTTTTAACTAATAATAAATTCTTATTTTTAGTAGTTTAATCTCTAACTATATTTTTAAAAGCTTTTAAAATAAATTTAAATAATTACAAAAAAATCGCAAATAAAGTCTGTTCACGTTAGGAATTGATTTCTGAAAGGCCTTTTCCCCTACCAGAAATCTATTATATAGTAGAATATGGGTATGAAAAAAGACCTTTCAGAGAGTAATCCCTACCGTGAATGGAGTATACTCTCTCATATTGTGTATTATAGCTTGCAAGAAAATTTTCAAAAATAGGTTTTCAGTAAACTACCCTAGGTAAGTTTTCCTCTTAAAAACAAAACCATCATCTTGTTAATAACAATAAACACTCTTTATATATAAATTATAAGCACAATTTTTCAAATATTTTTAGCAAATTCTAAATTAAAAAAAATATTTGTCAACTACCCTAAAATTATTTTAATTTGTAAACATAAAAATGTATTCTTATTTAGCATGAAAACTATTTCTAGCTACCCATTTTAAACTCACTCTTAAAGGCAAATTTTTAAGAACTCCAAATTTTCTATAATGTGTCATAAGTAAACTAGGTATTCGTAAATTAATTTAGTTTATAAAAAAATAGCCATACCTTCTCATTTATAATGTAAAATAGTCCTTGGTATTAATTTTGATCAAAATAGAGCTAGTTAAAAAAAATACAAACATCAGTCATAAGTAAACTACTATATATTTTTTTTAGAGTTTACATATTTAATTATCTATAATATTAAAATTTTAACAGTTACCCATTTTGAACCAAATTGTTAGTCATTTTTTAAAATATTCAAATAAAAAAACTAGTAAACTATCCTTTAAAGTATTTCCTCTCAAAATACAAGTACTCAATTTTATTTTTCATGTAAAATTCTCCCCAGATGTACATTTTAAACAAAATCGTTTGAGCCATTTTCAAAATATTTCGAGCTTTTGAAAATCACTCATCACTAAACTACCTTTAAACCAATTTTCTTTAACGAATTTTTACCCCAAAACCAAATATACAGTGCTATTTGGGAGTTCAAACACAACCGAGATATCCATTCCAAACAAACTCGTTAGAGCTATTTTTGAAAATTATATAAACAAACTTTCATAAGTAGACTAACCCTAAATTAAGGGCTAGTGTCAAAGTAAAATAAAAAATCCACCGAACCGTTTCAGATCTGTGGCCAGGGATAGATAAACAAACAGACGTGGTGGAAAAAAGAATTGTATTCTACTTTTTTGAATTTAAATATACATAAAACTAAGAGATTCATCATAATCTATAAATTGAAAATTTTCCCGATTACAATACTTTTTCTTGTTAATATAAAGTAAAAATCAAATTTGTAGTAAAAAATCTTATTTCCTTGCTATATTATAAACATTAATATAAATACGCTAATAATAATAATAAACTACAAGATAATCAATTATTACATTAGAAATAAATTAAAATATATTAAATTGAAGGTGTGTGTGTGGGGGGGGGTTACAATTTGTATTAAACGGTGCAATGGAATCTCTACAATATTTCTAAACATATATTTAGTCAATAAATATAGTTTAATCTAGCTATTATATAATATAAATATATACCTTATGTATTGTAATTAAACATAAGAGTATACATGATATAATTATCTAATTTAGGTACTTATTTCATGTTAGAAGAAATTGGTTTCCGGAAATCTAAAGGACAACGCTCTAAGTAACAATAAAAGTATTTGTAGGCATAATATATATATATATATATATATATATTTTTTTTTTTACTAGTATTAACTACTTTTATTTGCTCTGTAAGGCTTGCACCTGGTTCTAATAATAATAATATTTAGCACCGCGTCTTACTACCCGTTCGGGCTATACGCTACCTTGTTCTAAAACCCAGCCAAAACAATGTAATTAAATATCGTGACTTTTACCAACACGCTACAAATAAACTACAGCCAAAATATAAATGTAAACCATATTTTCTAACCATTATTATTTAACTGTACATTATTTAAATTTGGAATACATTTACAGAAATATATGAATAATTCTAGTCAAGTTTTTTTTCCCCCAAAACAAAGACTGCCATGGTATTGTCTGAATTTAAATAACTATTTCCTTTTTTTCTCTACGAATTCAGACATATTTCTTTCAATTTCATGTATTAATTTATTTTCTGACTGACTGTGCTCCTTCCTTCCCCATCAGGGAATATTATCTCAATCTACAGGAAACCCCTGACTCCCTCCTCAATTATTATTTCATCCCTTATTTTCCATCCTTCCCCATCAACCGTTATCAGTTTCTGCAATCACCGCGGAGGGTTCAGTTCCACATTAATTTAGGGAAGCAACTCACCCCCTTCTCCTGTCATCTCTAGGTCATTGTCATCAGCGCATAGTGCTCTGGTACTTATCTGATTGGAACGTCTGGATTCAAGTTGCTTCCTTATACCACACAAAATAGAAAGAACTTGCTAATGAGAACGTCAAGAATTTATTTCTATTTAAGTAACTTTTCTAAATTTATACTTAAAATTCTTTAAAATATAATTTTTAAAACTAATATATCTGTTGAGGTTTCGCCTACCATGTTTCATGTAATTTCAACATTTTATTTTTTGTGACAAAAATAATGTCCTTTCAGAAATTAACAATTTTTAGTTCTAGAGAAAACATCTTTAGAGAGCTTCCAAAATATTTTCACTCTTAATTTCACACATTTTTCGAAGTGTTAATGCTCTGACAGAAAAACTTTAATAACAACGCCGAATTGGTTAATAACACTATGAAAATAACGTAGGATGTTTATAGATCGAGGTTCGAATTTTGGTCGGGTATACTGAGGGTGGTTTGTTCAAAATGGTTTTTCACCCTCCATACACGCAAATACGGGCACACTTCCTTTTAATATAACCTTCCTCATCACTGAAGCCACTAGCGTAATTAGTACATAAGCGTACAACCCGAATGGGTAGTAAGACGCTGTGATAGCAAAATATATATTTGTTCTTTGATTATAAACTGTAAGTTTCAGAAACCATAGACATTTTCCTATAAAACATAAATACAGTGGTTTTTCATAGCACCGTGTCTTACTACCCGTTCGGGGTGTACGTTCATGTACTAATTACGCTAATTGGTTAGGATTGAGAAAGGTTGAAATTAATTTAAGTATACCCGCATTTGCGTGATGAGAGAAATTGGGAAACAATGTGGTAAAAACCACCCTCAGTACACAAGGCCGGGATAGAACCACGTTCTCTATTTCATTGGAGGTCTAATCTATTGTGAGAGTGATGACTTATCATGCAATCACTAAAGAGGGTAATACACTAGTAGTGGTTAAAATGAGAGTTTCAGCCCACTTTCTCCCTCCCATAAGGTTACCATTGATCCTCCTTATTCTATGAGGAGGATCACTTTCACCCACATTGTTTCTCTTAATTAGGGAGGTGGGCCACTTTCTCCCATAAGGATATCATTGATCCTCCTCACTGTGAATGTGAGTCACTTTCTCCCACATTGATCCTTCTCTTAGAGCAGGTGGGTCACTTTTCTCATAAGAATAGCATTGATCAGTGACGGATCAGGGAAAATTATTTTGGGGTTTTTAGTATTGATCCTCCTCTCTACGAAATTGAGCCACTTTCTCCCACATTGATCCTTCCAAGTGTGCTGATGAGGCAATTTCTCTCATAAGAATAGCATTGAACAGTGGTGGATCGTGGAATATTATTTTGCGGGGTCTTAGCATTGATTCACCTCATTGCGAAGATGGGCCACTCTCTCCCACATTGATCCTCTCATAGAGCCGGTGGGTCACTTTTTCATATAAGAAGAATTCAATAATGAATAGCTGTTTCTGTTTCATGTTCTAAATATAGTTTCGTTCAAGTATGAAATCTTAGGGAGGTTACACATTAAGTTACACAAGTTGGTCATAACAATTGAGACCGGTTTAATTTCTTCCACACGTAGGGCGATCTAAAATAGTATGTTGGAAGATGGAATTTCAACTTTAGGAATCAAGAAGAAATAAAAAGGAAATTCTAATTTAAAATTATCTCAAGTTTAATATCAATATAATATTAAAACGTTTATGACAAATGGTTAAAGATGTGTGTGTTCAAGCCATTAGATGTAAGTCGTTTACCGTTATAACTCAAACACGGTGTTGAATGTAGATCATATCTTAAATTACAATTGATCAAATATGAGTTATAACTTGCATTCTTAGTTTGTTCTGGTTTTCAAGAATAGAAGTCTCGAATTATATTTGACACGATTTAAATACTGGGAGCTTTCGAAGGTAATAGTTACACTATTATGATCAGCCATTTTTGAGTAACTCAAATTTTGTATCTTTGGCTCTTATCACAGAGCTAACCAGAACAGTTCAGTGAGTAATATTCCATAACGTTTTACAAGCATACTTTTGACTGTACACATTACATTCATTCAAAACTTGTTAATACAATATGGCGGATCTTTTGATCAATACACGAATTTGATTTATTGTGTCTTGTATTTTCACAATCTTAAAATATCGAATTATTATAGATTAATTATTGAAAAACGACTACAAACTATTTTTAAAATAATTAAATTCTGTACTGGTGGTCATGTTGTATGAAGTGGTCTATCCCTTAGTTTAAAGCTGTTTACTCTGGGGTTTTACAGTTAGACAAAAGCTACCAGACCTACTTTGACGCGTTCATACGTCAAGTTTTTGGTCTACAACTATCAATTTTTTATATATAATATAAATATCTATAAAATAGCATCTATTCATATATGATTAAATGACCCACCTGCTCTATGGGAAGGGTTAATGTGGTAGAAAGTGATCCAACTCCATAGTGAGCAGGATCAATGCTAAAACCCCCAAAATAATATTTCCTGATCCACCACTGATCAATGCTATTCTTATGGGGGACAGTGACCCACCTCCCCAGTTAAGAGAAACAATGTCGGTGAAAGTGATCCAACTTCACAGTGAGGAGGATCAATGCTATTTTTTATGGTAGAAAGTGATCCTCATAAAATGAGGAGGATCAGTGTTAACCTGATGGAAGAAAGTGGGCTGAAACTCTCATTTTAACCGCTACTTGCACTGTTAACGTTAAGATTAAAATAAGGGCCGTGGAGTCGGAGACGTTAAAAATGCACCGACTCCGGCTTCAAAATAAAAATTTATATTATTTTCTACTTTTATTAACCTTTAAGACCAAGATTTGTGATTTGGATTGAAAAGCTTATTTAAATATACATTTAAAATGCCAAAGAAGCTTCCCATGAAGTCATCTATATTGGAGCATTTTACTGTAGGGAATTTGTCGTTACTAATTAATATACATTAACACTTTGTGAAGGAGTTTGAGTCGGATAGTAGAAAAATGGAGTCGAGGGCTTGGCATACTCAACCACAACACTGTTTAAAATCAAATATGGTTGGAGAAACTTTAACTGTAAGATATTAAAACTATATTGTTACCAGACAAGTATATTTTAAATAAATGGTACAGAACTCCGCACGGACTTTCTCGCTCTATTGTTTTAAAATGGAGATATTTACTCAAAACTCGTAATGTATGAGAAACGAAATAATATTCACTAGCAAACCCAAGCATAAAATGCACTATACCTATGTAAAACATTTGTGAGTCCCAGTTTTAAATTTTATAATTTTATTTTTAAAGAATTAATTTCTTCATTTGTATGTTTGGACCGATAAAAAATATCAATATTGGGTCCACAATTCGTATTAAAATTTTGACTTCTGGTTAAAATTCTCGACATTTTATTAGATGTTGAAGGTGATCTGGTGGTCTAGGGGTAAGGTGTCAGACTTCTGTGCTGGCGGCCGGGGTTCAATCCTCGGTCCCGGCAAAGATTTATCTATATACCAAACCCTTTCTTCACCTCTGACAAGACATCTTGTGAATATGTGGAGTGCCAGGCCTCCACCGTGGTTCGGATTCCACGTTAAACTATAGGTCCTCCATTTCATCTCACAATCACCCTACCATTACACATTAGCGTAAGTGCGTGAAGCCGAACGGGTAGTAAGACGCGGTGCTAATAATAATAATAATAATTAGTTGTTGAACATCTTCATTTGACCGCATGCTATTAAACTCATTTATAAATTTTGACCAATAAAACATGTAAATATTGACAATTGAGTCTAAAATGGAGATAGATCATTGATGTACAAACATTTCTCTAAGAGGTTTAAGGGAAAGTAACAAACTTTTTGAGAGTCTATAAATTTAATTACTATATGGCATTGGAGAATTATTGCGCTAAAACTCAAGTAGTATCTCTTTACAACTAAAGCTCACAAAATTGTATTAATATATTTGCCAATATTTCAGAAACTGTTGGTTTTATAAAAATATATTTCATATAAAAGTTTTTAATTTTTAATAATACTCCAATTTTGCAATTATATATTATTTAGTATCTCAAAGAGTTGCGGGGATACGGAAATTTCCGCTTCTGTAAAGTACCCTGAAAGTCATTCTCATGAGAAAATGTAAATAGCCAGTTTATTTAAAATATTAATCACCGTCTAGACACGAATTTTAATCAAAATTGTTAGTCGATTTTGAGAAAATAGATTTTTCCTCTTTTCGACCTATATTAAATTACTCTTAATTTTAAGTTTAAACAAACACAGACATATGACATTTCTAAGACCACTTTTTAGGGATTAAGGGGGTCATGACACGTCGAGATTCATCAAAATATTGAGTTCAATTTTGTTAACGATCACAATACTTTCTTTACCTCTAAGATGGCGATAAAGTTAAAAAACACAATCGTCCTTTTGATATTCATTGTTTGAAGTGTGCGGGTTTGTTAACTTTTACATGTTTTATATGTGTGTAGGTCTTTGTATGTATTTGTTTGATTCCTTATAAATGTGTGTGTCTTATATAATATATCCACTGGTGTAGGCAAATAACTCTGTTGGTATAACAACATTGATAAACATTTGATGAAAACTTCACTATCAAAATTCCATCGTAAAGTTATAGTTTGAAACTTTATGTATTAGATTCAGGCTGTTCTTGGAAGAAAAAAAAGCTAGGGTTGAATAGTTGCAATTAGTTTTTAATGCTGTCATTCTCTTAAATAGCTTTCGATGTTACTAAATGTAGTAAAAGTAGTAATAATAATCTTTATTTGAATACAATATTAAATATAAATTTGTAATTAATATGTAAAAGGTAATGGTGTGATATTTATATTCAATTCATAATGGTAAGTTTTCAATCTCTAGGCTCAACGAATTAAATACAGCGGTGTTATTTGAAATGCGCTTGTAATATTTTGTACTATTCAAATGTTCTAAAAACAGATTTGAAAGGATTATAACGCTTCTGATACCTCTTACCTCCACAGTAACCTGCTCTCATCCAATGTTTCCTCTTACCTCCATAGTAACCTGCTCTCAGCCAATGTTTCCTCTTACCTCCACAGTAACCTGCTCTCAGCCAATGTTTCCTCTTACCTCCACAGTAACCTGCTCTCATACAATATTTCCTTCTTACCTCCATAGTAACCTGCTCTCATACAATGTTTCCTCCTTACCTCCACAATAACCTGCTCTCAGCCAATGTTTCCTCTTACCTCCATAGTAACCTGCTCTCATACAATGTTTCCTCTTACCTCCACAATAACCTACTTTCATCCCATGTTTCCTCCTTACCTCCACAATAACCTGCTCTCATATAATGTTTCCTCTTACCTCCAAAGCAACCTGCTCTCATACAATGTTTCCTCTTACCTCCATAGTAACCTGCTCTCATACAATGTTTCCTCTTACCTCCACAATAACCTGCTCTCAGCCAATGTTTTCTCTCAGCCAATGTTTCCTCTTACCTCCACAGTAACCTGCTCTCATACAATATTTCCTCCTTACCTCCATAGTAACCTGCTCTCATCCAAAGTTCTCCTTTTGTCTCTTCATGTTTTTCTTCATGTTATTGCTTTCTATTTGTTCATTTATATCTTTTTTCCTCCTAACATTCTTTTTTCCTCCTAACATTATTTTTTCTTTCTTCAAACAAAAACAAAAGAAAGCCAGGACGAATTGAAAAAACTGAACTAATTTCATTTCTTTTCTACGTCATTGGCCTTTCATTACTCTTCTTCCCATTTCTCGAAACCCTCGTTAACTTTTTTGCCCTTTTCTTTTACATTTTGTTTTATGCGCCACAAGGGGGAAGAAGTTTACGCATTGCGTGAGGTGCGTTTCTTTAGTTCGTGGAACTAGATTTGTTGACTTTGGAAACACTTCTCATTCCATCCTTGGAACTTCACCATTTAATTTGTAAAAATAATCTCACATGTATTTGGACTATTATTCTATATAATTAATGGGTAAGGATATATTATTATTAATTGTAAAGCTTGGTTGTGGTCCCATTGTAGAATATAAAGAGCATTGCGTGTGTTTAAATTATGGTAATTTGGTTGAATGTCTACATCATAAAGGTGCCATGTAATATATCTATAATTATTTTGTTGCCCAGTATTTTCAACTATTTTTGAATGACTATCTATAATTCTACATCACATGCATTTCTATACTTAAAATATATTTAGTATTGAATATTTTAGGCCCTTTACTTTCTGCAGGTGCATTAGAATATTAATCTTTCTGTAACAACCTCTGTATAGTGTGTACCACGCACCTTCTATCGTTCTCCAAAATATCTGAGAGCTTAGTTGACTCTCCTCGCAGCAAAATAATGTATAGTTATTAATGGGATGTACTACTATCATAAAAGCCCCAGAGTTCCTTGTGTTATAAACGATTATGGAGCCACACTATATATATAGCACATTTTTACAACTTAATTTGACATTGGGTTTTAGTTATTTGTTTTCGGCGCGAACTTTTCCTCCGTCTCCTTCTCTCTCGGCCAATCTCATTTGCCCCCGACCCCCACCCCTCGGCCATCGCTACGACTCCGCCCTCCTGGTTTCCAGCAAACTCCCGTCGCTTACATTTTTATTAATACATTTTCTCACCCCCCTTTACTCATGTTTCACCCTGCCCTGGAATTCCACGACTCGTCTTTGTGCCTGGCGGCTTCGCAGACCAACTGCACACGCTTTTTAGCAAAAAATAAATTAAAAATGCCAAGGCTCATACAAATTACACGGTTGTAACAGTGTTTCACATTTATATTACAGTAGTATTTAGGTTGTTTGTTTATAGTATAGACCTAAACTCTCATCATTATCAACTGTTTCCAGCCTGTGCCTCAATCTTCCTCCATCCTTACACCATTCTTCCTCATTAAATTGCTTCCATTCTTCTCCTCTCACTTGCACACTTTCTGTTATTTGCTCATCCCATCTCTTTCTTGGCCTCCCCTGCAGTATTTTCCCTACATACTTCATTTCCATCATTTTCTTTGACATCCTCTCCTTCTACATCCTCATTATATGCTCATACCATTTCAGTCTCGCTTCCTCTACTATCGCATGTACTCCCTCTACTCCCACTCTTTCCTCAATAACTTTACTCCTAATCTTGTTTCTTCTCGTGACATCACAAACTGTACAACACTTCCTTACACTTCACCGGACTTCTCTTCTCCATAACAGGTCTCTCTCACACCCATAGAACAACTCTTCCTGCTGTCTTCTTCTCACAAGATCCTCCTTACTTCCACCTTTCGCCTCAATCACGCTCCCGAGATATTTTACGTTCTATACTTTTTTCGGCTCTACTCCATCCAACTTTATAACTTTACTAGACCTAATTCTCTTTCTTTTCATTACTATCACTTCTTCACACTTCGCAATACTAAATTTCTTTCCACACTCTTTCACTTCCTCATTCCATTCCTGTAGCTGTTCCTGTACTTCCTCTTCCTTCTTCCCTCATACCAACAAGTCTTCATCAAACATCATGGCTTTCATTCTTTCCTCCTCGAGTCTTCCTGCCACTTTGTTCGTGACCATTTCCACTACCATTACAAATAGTAGTGATTCATTTTTTATTTGAAACCACTCCAAACACAACTCCTGTTACCCTCATACATGCTTTTAACTCTCATTACTAATCCTCTTTGGCCTCATCCATTGCTTTACAAACTGTATTTTTATACACGCCAGTATAATATGGTTTCTCCACATCCAAAAGTACAATTACCAAGCCTTTCTCAAAGTCATGTCTTCTCTCCATCAGCTGTCGTATGACAAATACCAAGTATATTGTATACCTCTTGAGTTAGTTCCCAGTTAGGTAAGGTTTCCACCAAAATAAGGTATACCTGAGGACCTATAAATAAAGTGAAATTCCGAATTGGAAAAGACCTAACTATAGTGCAAAAACACGATTAATAACATGTTCTAAACTATTTCTATTTAATTTTATTACTTTCATTAAAATGTCAAATATACAAGCTAGCCGATCGTTGGTCAATATATACACTTGAACTATGAATCATATATTACTTAATTAACAGGAATACAATTTAACCATAAAACAAACCAGTAAAATCCTCGTGTAGATAAAAGATTCGTTGTGAAACCACCTCATTCTACCATTTATTTTCGTGCTAGATGAGCATGTCGGCTAAGGCCTCAACCTCATTTGGTCGTGTTTAATGGTGACGAGGTTTTTATTCGAATCCCGACTAGGTGGCTTTACCTTAACATCTTTCTATTCTCTCTCTCTCTCTTCACGCAGGTCAGGAATTATTTTTTTAGATCCTATTATCCTAGAGTGTAACTAGTTGTTTTTTAAATATATTTTTTATTTCTCTCGTGTTCTTACTATAGTATTTATAGATATACCTACAGTACACCATATAAATAACATTTTTGTACAGTTTTTTTGTGGTCATTATGATAGCATTTTACTATATTATTAGTAGTATTATTTGACTTATATCTATACCTATGGTAAAATTCTAAATATATTTGTGCATTCGATTGTATTTCCGTTTGTGTGTTGCCAGTAAACTCAAAAAGTACTAATCGAATCTAGACGGGAATTCTTAATGTATGAATGTATAAACCTTCTTTTTAAGTCTCCTAAGCATCAAAAGGTTTTGGAAAGATCAACAAATCAATTTTAAATCTCCTTGGCAACGATTATTTTGGTATACAAACAAACATTAAGAATTATGTGCGTTTTTGGCCATATTATTTTCAAATAAAGGTTTGAAGCCAGAAAGTATGTTTTAGGTAATTTTATGATGAGTGTGAAGTAGGTTTATTTAGTTTTGTTTCTTGGTACTAAACAAATAACACAATTTTATTTGGTCTGATAGGGCGCTTACTATAAAGTGCTTCTTTCAAATTACTTCATTTTATTTTCTAATATAATAAATCTATTCATATAATAAAACTCTTAAGTGGAAGTTTTGTTTGCGCATTCGAATTTTTTGTGGAGTTTTCTTTTTTTCTGGGTAGTATAAATGATGTCAAATAATCAATTTTGACTATGTTTGTCTCTCTAGCTGTTACCAGTAAATTAAAAAAGTACTCATTGGATCAAGATGAGGCTTCTTTTGTTGTACCATCACGCTATCTCATCAGCGAGCATAAAGGGGGGGAGGGGCGGCGGGTCTAAAAACTGGGCGTTAGCAGGGAAATTCGTCGCAGCCGTTATTATGGGTATATTAGATGGTACGTGATATAAGCTGGGGTGTTCTCGCGAATCTTCGTACGTACATAAAACATTGCTCTGGACTAATTTTAATTCTTTTCTAGCACTCGAAGTTGTCGAATGTGTGGATGTAATGTTTATTGCGAGCGAAAGCCTGGGCAAACGCTTGTATATAATAAAGGTGGTGTACATAGTATGGATGCACACGATATAAATTTTATTCTACCCTTCCCCTACGACCTAAAATAATTTTAATAAGATCTTAAAATTCATCAAGTAGATATATAATAAAGAGAAATGGAGTTAGGTCGAATGTATTGGCTACATTTTGAGGCCAGCGTTATGACATTATAATTATTCAAAATGTATACTTACATACACACAGTGCTATGCTTAGTTCCAAAAAAACTGCACTTTATGAGAACAGAAAATTGGGCATACATCAAGTCCACACCCATTGTCAACGTTTAGGAAAGAGAGCCACTTGAAACCTATCCCTCCCCCTAACAAAATGACGGTCACATTTCATAAAATGGCCTCCATAGAATTTAAAATATGAAAGCTAGGTATCTAATTATATGTTTTTAGGGTATGGTGAATTCTAATAAAGGCTCAAAAACGTTGTCAGAAGTCCATAGGACAAGATATCCAGCATGGCGACCAGAATGGCCACTGTGTAGTAATTATAATGTGATAGCTTTTTTTTCTGCTGAAGTATTTTATGAAAAGTAGTCAATATCTTTTTATAAATTTTAATTTGTATAAAGGTAAGAGTTAGCTCCTAATTAGTGGTATTGGGTGTAGTAAATAAAATGGTGGACATTTTTAAAGAAACGTCACAAAAATGTCGAAATTACTATTTTTATTGAAATAACATTACTACACATTTACAAACCGACAATCGTAAAATACAATATTTGCGAAAGAATTGAAAAATATTTGTTGATATGCATTACAGTCTCCAATCAAAAACCACGTTTTTCTACATCATCTATGATTGTATCATCTATGACCATATTAGCTGAAGCATCTTCTTCCGTGTATTCTTGGCTGAGAACAAAGGGGAAAATCATCACACATTGCATCATTGGTATTTTAAAAAAATATCGCCACTATACACAAACTAACAAACTAAAACATATGTAACATTGGCTGTATTCCTGGAACCACCGTAGTCTTAACACGAGAAGCATGAGATGCAGCCAAGGACATATTCAAGTTCTTGTCATTGAGTTCCTTCTCCTTAGTATGGTGTAAGACATGATCCAACCAATCCATCACTTTTACAAATTTAAGATTACATTTTGGCTCAACTAGTGTTTTGGTTGATAGGAACTTTGCCTTCAGGATGGCATATGCCCCAGGAAGCTGCTCAGGAACCATCTTACTCTTCAAATATACATCACAGTTATTAAACGTAAACTCCCTTCTTTCTCCCATTTGGATAGGTGTACACACTTTAAATACGGACAAGCTAGTGCCACGAAAAGATTCCTGGGATGTAACACTATAGGGGTTGGGATCTATAATGTAGTATGCTCCAATGGTGAACAATCCCTTTCTCAGGCTACTTAGGCAGGACACCTTCCTCGTTAGCTCGTATTACCTGAAGTTGGCAGAGAGCACATGTGATCTTGTCCACTCTGTCTGATGATACTGAAATTCCTAATTCATGTATCTCATCGATATTATTTCTGTTACGAGACTTAGAGTAGAGCCATTTACATAGGGAGAGGAGGTTATTTATCCCTTCTGTGTTGCACAAAACGTGATTCAGATTTGGGAGTACGGGCTATGTGATTGGATACAATGAGTTTGCTGATTGTAACACCGGCTGTGCTGTTGAGTCTCACTACCCAGTGTGCAGCCATATAAAAGAAGACTGGTCACTGCAAGTAAACCTGGGGGCACAGAAGCCTCCTGGCAGTCATCCTCAAATAATCCAGTAAAAAAACAGGAAACTTCAGAAATGTCCCTCCTCAAACTTCTTATGAATTTAAATATTGCTGCAGCATCGGCATCTGACAAATGTTCAGAAGAAATATCCCGGAAAATATTGGCCCCATCCCACACAAGTAAGTAATCTCTTCCTGACTTTTGTATGCGTAAATTAAATTTTATGGTGGCTTATTTGGTCGCCATGTTGGATATCTCGTCCTATGGATTCCCGAAAACGTTTTCGAGCTTTTTTTTTTTAAATCCAGTATCCCTGAAAACATAATTATACACCTAACTTTCATATTTTTAAATAATTAAAGTAATTTAAATTTTATCGTGGCCATTTTAGGAAATGTGACCGCCATTTTGTTGGGGGATAGGTTTCAGGTGGCTTCCCTTCCTAAACGTTGAATATGGGTGTGGACATGATATATGCCTGATTTTGTGTTCTCATGAAGTGCAGTTTTTTTTAAACAATTGTTGCTTGAATATTCAACTAACATTAAAAGTCCGCTTTATATTATGATTTGGAAATAAGTCCAGAAATAATAACTTTTGATGCATTGTATTCTATCCCCAGGTATATTTTTGGACGCATCATTGTATAATAGTGC
>CABFVX010008557.1:0-23398 GCA_902151425.1 Timema shepardi | reverse complement strand
TTCCCGAAATTTGTACGTGTATAGAGTAAATAAAAATTAATGATTGGTAGTTCCACGTGTTGTTAAAATAATTCCACTGTCCATATTAATTAAAAATTTGATATTTCATTATTCCGTTATCGGGGACCATAGGCTTGCCCGAGGGGGCTGAGCCCCCCATACCTCTTATAGGCACACACACATGTTGTGATTCAAACATATTTTAAATACAATTAATAGTCTTGTGGTTTTAATATTGAAACGATATTGTGCGTCTGTGCTACATCACTCGTATTCCAATTTGTGAAGAGATTATCCAGTACTGATGTACTAATGTACCGTTGTCCAGGAGATGCCCATGTGTACTAATAGTACATCCTTTCCGTGTCCCGATGAGGGGATGGTGATGGTGATGGTGAGTATGAGGGTGTGGAACCAGTGGAAACACTTAGATCTAACTAACCAAACCTTGGTGACAGTTGGGGTGATACCCCTTTCGGGAAAAATGCCCGAGGTACCAGCCGGGAATCGAACCCGGGACCCCTAGGCTAGTATGGAGTATTTATCAAATATAAATGATAAAAACATGGGTTTTTGTTGTTTTTTTGCTGGTAGTTATATTTAAATCTTATTATAATATTTATGACCCGCCTCGGTGGCGTAGCTGGCTAACGCGCTTGTCGTGTTGAAGCTCGACTGCTGAGGACGGGGAGATCGAGGTTCGAATCTCGGTCGGGTGAACTGGGGGTGGTTTTTGCTAAATGGTTTTCCTCTCTCCCTCCACACAAATACGGGTTCACTTCCTCTGATTAAACCTTCCCAATTCCTAATCCATTGGTGTAATTAGTACTTACAGCGTATAACCCGAACAGGTAGTAAGACGCGGTGCTAAATATTATTATTATAATATTTGTGATAATGTATTTTTACCGCTAGTTCTGTTTCAAAGTATCCACCCATCAGTCCTGTAGCACGCAAATAGAGCCAAGCGACATCTTCACTTGTTTATTTTATTTGTCCCCGAGACATCTTTTTGGCGCCAAGTGTGCCCAAACTTTAAATAGCTCTGGGTCCCGGGTGGAATACAGTGAACACCGAGATTGAAAATTTAGTGTTTTTGACTGATCTAAGATTCATTTTATGTGCCGAGTTCGAATCCTTGGGGATGCAATTTTGTAAACTTGGAGGAATTTTCGCAATTCATCAGCCAATTTAAACGAGCGGATGATCCCAATGATTCCGTTTTTAGAGGTACAGTAGGATTTGGTCGATTCAATATGGGTTAATTCGAAAATTGGATAATTCTAACCCAATATGATTTTACATAAAATTGATATCTAAATCAAAGATAAAAAAATAACATTTAATTTGAATTTTAGAATGAAATATTTGGATTATTCGAAGCCTATATTATATTTATTGTTAATTTTTTCAGGTTCGTACTAATTAGACCTAACTAACGATCTTTATTAAACCACCCATATACCGAGGATGTCAAATAAAGTTGGGGTTGGCCTATTGAGAAGGAGGGGATTATGCACCAGCGGCGAGCGGGTTGCCTATTATAGGAATGTGTTGGATCAGCTTTCATCAATTCTAAAATTATATTATGCTAATTTTTCCAAGTTTTTATATTTTGTTTTTGAATTTTTCTTGTTTTTTATGTATGTATTTATTTATTGTGTGTTTTATATAGCATATAATTATATTATTATTATTATTATTATTATTATTATTATTAGCACCGCGTCTCACTAACCGTTCGGGTTATATGCTTATGCACTAATTACGCCAATCTTATTAGGGATTAGGAAGGTTATATTTAGAGAAAGTGTACACGCATTTACGCGGAGGGAGAGTGGAAAAACATTTGGGAGAAAACCACCCGGCCGAGATTCGAACCTCGATCTAACCGCGATCGGTAGTCTAGTCTACTGCGGGAGTAGTGCGTTAGACCCTGTGGCCACCGAAGCGGGTCAAAACATTGATTTAGATACACCCCATACCTATTTTTTCTCATCTGACTGTAATAATTTGATACAATTGAACAAAAAAAAATGTAGATGGTTCAAAGCATTTTTAAGCTAATATAAAGGTTTAACTTTTTCTAAATGAACTCTCTGATAAAAAGTGTGAAGCAGTTCCCTTCAGACCACAGTGTAGCAAATAGTTCTTCCGACTGAAAGATCAGTTCACGCTACGGTAAGTGAAAACATCTGAGTCATTATCCTAACCACTTTACAACTTACAAGAGAGTTCACTTGTAACCAGTAAGACATCATAAGCTTATGTTTCATAGCATGTGCATCCAAACAAGGGGAGTTCTACAATTAAAAAGCATTTATTGTAAAATTTACAGATTAGCTTCATCAAGCTACTGGTGAGTCACAGTGTTGTCTACAAGTTTCACCACATGTATAAACTAATTTACAGATTAGTTTCATCAAGCTACTGGTGAGTCACAGTATTTTCTACAAGTTTCACCACATATATAAAATAATTTACAGATGCAATTTTAATACACAGTTTTTACAACAGCAAAAAATAGTCCAGTATAACACTTTAATTGATAAATCTCTCGTGTAAACATAAATAACATGGATATCGCATTGGTGGTCACATAGTCTAACGTGTCAATTTCGTGTTGGACGGGGTTCGAATCCCGGTCGGGTGTACAATACCCCAACAAATGTATATTCTATTTATAGTGTGACGAGTGTGGAGACAAGATGATGGACAGACCGAGACGAACGGTTCTCAACTAGTTCTTTCCGAATTGACAAACTGTCACAAGACACAGATAAATTACGGTGGAAAACTAAATGGCATGTGACCTACTAGACCTAGTTCAGGGAAACTAAATTACATAATACACTAGAGTTTTTTTTAGCGTATGCAAGACCGTAGTCAGGGAAGGGGATTTGGTGGTACTAGCCCCCCCGCGAAATTTTATGAACCAAATATATAGCCGGGACCCACAGCTCAGTAGGCAGACGCACTATCGACTGAACCAAAGTGTCGGATCGGGAACTAAACTGTCTGTGTTAATGTTTCACGTGTGAATAAAACGACTGACCAGTGAATGTTTTCTACAAACACCCTAACAAGCCCTTTCCCTGATTACACACGTTATATTTACAAATATACATGGTGGTCTCGGTAGCTCCACGAAACCGGCCCTAGTTGTCCTGTTTATGGCGAAGGTGAGTATTTAAAGCAACCCAAGTGTCTCAGATGAGAAGCCAGCGAAAGTCGTGGAGCTGAGACTACATCACAAACTGAATGTGTGCTGTCATTTGAGCTTCCGTTCAATTGAACTCATCACTGGACCCGACGATCACGATCATGAGTCAGGCCAAAGGGAAAGCGAAAAACAACAGAGTGATTACGACGGAAGACGCCGCGATAGATTGGATTCCAGGGCTGCCAATATTATACCAACACAACATTCCCTGTGTTTGTTTTTTCCAGACGCTCAGAGCGAGGATGTATGGGACCAAAGTCGAGTGCGGTGTTTTTGTAGTTTTTACTTTTTAGAGCAAAATAAATAAAATATTGTTCCGGTGGAAACATGAGTGGTTATTTAATTGTCCTCACGTGGTGATATTAACAGGTTGTGGAGTGTCCTCACGTGGTGATATTAACAGGTTGTTGAGGGAATCGTGAAATGAAGGTATACAATGTCGCTAAACATATTATATAAACGAGGGACACAGAATTAGCTATTTAAATTAAGGGCATTCAAGGCGGTGATGAACATTTTTTACCAGGAAAAAAATGTGTACTTTCTATTGATATTTAACCAACCGATCCAGCCAGTGGTGCTCCCCAAGGGAAGGGGGGCAATCGCCCATCCCCCAAAGACCACAAATATTAAAAAGAAAAAGGTGACCTGGCGGTCTAGGGGTAAGGTGTCAGACTTCTGTGCTGGCGGTCCGAGGTTCAATCCCCGGTCCCGGTACAGATTTATCTGATTACCAAACCCTTCCTTCACCTCTGACAAGACATCTTGTGAATGTGGGGAGTGCCAGGACTCNACCTCTGACAAGACATCTTGTGAATGTGGGGAGTGCCAGGACTCCACCGTGGTTCGGATTCCACGTTAAACTGTAAGTCCTCCATTTCATCTCACAATCACCCCACCATTACACATTAGCGTAAGTGCGTATAGCCCAAACGGGTAGTAAGACGCGGTGCTAATAATAATAATAATAATAATAATAAAAGTAAAAGTATTGAATGAAGTGGAACTCAAATATCTAGCCGGGAAGATGTGTCGAATGTATAGGCTAAGTATTAGGACCAATCTTAAGACGTGATATTCCAAAGGTCAACCATTACATACATTTAAAAGAAAGAACAGAAATAATAGCTTTAATACAATGCATTAAAAGCAAATTAAATGATTTAAATCGTTGCCAAGAGACACCATAAAATTACTCCAGATAGCTTAAAGGGACATTTAATGTTCCTCAGATGTTGGGAGGAGGGGGGGGAAGTGTGCCCCCCCCCCTCGAAATCTTATTTTGGCTACAGGTTTGAATGGATGCCCCCGCCAATATAAGATTTCTGAGTGCACAAAATTCGCTTGAAGAATTGTAAACCGAATAGGCTTGAATCTTGATTTTAAAACTTGTCCAACAAATGTTGAAAGAACAGACTGTCTACTGGATAGTTAAAAGACTTTGTCCTAAACTATTCAAATTATATTCCTTATCGGACTTACAGAACATTCCAGTAGCAACAATAAATAAAAGAGCAATTTATATTAGCAGATTGCAAAGAAATTTAAAATTTAAAAATCCAAGTTTAAAAATGTCGTAATTTCGACGATTCTCTGTTTTCTCGTACAAAACATTCATAAAACACGTTTTTAAAAATTGTAATTTGCCCATTTTGCATAAATTGTTATAATCTATGGTGTTAGAATACGTGGTAGTTTGGCCTATGAATCGTTCTTGCAAAAATTGCGCCAAAATATCAATTTGTTGCCAAGACGCGAGTAGAAAAAATCTAATTTCCCTGTCGCTCAAAAAGAGACACGCGTAGTAATCTCGACAAACAGGTTTAGTTCCGAGAGTCGCAAAACAACCGGACAGTAATTACTTCTCTGATATGGAAATCAACTGAACAAAAAAATACACAGCTCAGCAAACACCTGCACACTCAGCCAGGGATGTACACAGTTCCGGTCTAAATAGTAACTATAGCTTGATGTTCTCACAAATATAGCCTACATTTGGAGCACCCTTTAGAGAATACAAACATGGACTACTTAACCACAGAGCACGGAGGTAGATAAAACACCTTCAACCACAGAGCAAGGAGGTAGATACAACATCTGCAACCACTGAGCAAGGAGGTAGATAAAACATCTTCAACCACAGAGCAAGGAGGTAGATACAACATCTGCAACCACAGAGCAAGGAGGTAGATAAAACATCTTCAACCACAGAGCAAGGAGGAAGATACAACATTTTCAACAACAGAGCAAGAAGGAAGATACAACATTTTCAACAACAGAGCAAGAAGGAAGATACAACATTTTCAACCACAGAGCAAGGAGGTGGATAAAACATCTTCAACCACAGAGCAAGGAGGTAGATACAACATTTTCAACAACAGAGCAAGAAGGAAGATACAACATTTTCAACCACAGAGCAAGGAGGTAGATAAAACATCTTCAACCACAGAGCAAGGAGGAAGATACAACATTTTCAACAACAGAGCAAGAAGGAAGATACAACATTTTCAACAACAGAGCAAGAAGGAAGATACAACATTTTCAACCACAGAGCAAGGATGTGGATAAAACATCTTCAACCACAGAGCAAGGAGGAAGATAAAAAAATTTCAACAACAGAGCAAGGAGGAAGATACAACATCTGCAACCACAGAGTAAGGAGGAAGATACAAAATCTTCAACCACAGAGCAAGGAGGTAGATAAAACACCTCCAACCACAGAGCAAGGAGGTAGATACAACACCAACAACAGATCAGGGAGATAGATAAAACACCTTCAACCACAGAGCAAGGAGGTAGATACAACACCAACAACAGATCAGGGAGATAGATAAAACACCTTCAACCACAGAGCAAGGTGGTAGATAAAACACCTTCAACCACAGAGCAAGGAGGTAGATAAAACATCTGCAACCACAGAGCAAGGAGGTAGATACAACATCTGCAACCACAGAGCAAGGAGGAAGATACAACATCTGCAACCACAGAGCAAGGAGGAAGATACAACATCTTCAACCACAGAGCAAGGAGGTAGATAGAACATCTTCAACCACAGAGCAAGGAGGTAGATACAACATCTTCAAACACAGAGCAAGGAGGTAGATAAAACATCTTCAACCACAGAGCAAGGAGGTAGATAAAACACCTTCAACCACAGAGCAAGGAGAAAGATACAACATCTTCAACCACAGAGAAAGGAGGTAGATAAAACACCTTCAACCACAGAGCAAGGAGGTAGATAAAACACCTTCAACCACAGAGCAAGGAGGTAGATAAAACACCTTCAACCACAGAGCAAGGAGGTAGATACATCTGCAACCACAGAGCAAGGAGGTAGATACAACACCAACAACAGAGCAAGGAGGTAGATACAACATCTTCAACCACAGAGCAAGGAGGCAGATAAAACACCTTCAACCACAGAGCAAGGAGGTAGATACAACATCTTCAACCACAGAGCAAGAAGGAAGATACAACATTTTCAACCACAGAGCAAGGAGGTAGATAAAACATCTTCAACCACAGAGCAAGGAGGTAGATACAACATCTTCAACCACAGAGCAAGGAGGTAGATACAACATCTTTAACCACACAGCAAGGAGGCAGATAAAACACCAACAACAGATCAAGGAGATGGATCGAAAATGGAAAATAATCATCTAGTGACCATGGAGGGAGGCATAGAAAATAGTCTTGTACCTGCCTTAATGAGAGGATAAGGCCAAATACTCTTAGAAGATACCAAAAGTAAAAGGTTTATCTATCTATGTTTATAAAAACTTACTAAAGTTTGAAGTAAATATATAACGAGCTAGAGTGTGGTACTCCTAATGAACGAAAGCTATCCTCCTGTTAGTGGTCTAAGGTAGTTGTACAAAGATTAACCACCATCACTAACTTTTTAAATAAAGAGAAAAAGTTTTGACAAAATTCCAAGACACCTTTGATAGATATTCAAGATCTGTTGATATTAGCATGTGCATAAAACTAAACTCTATGTTGCTACTGGAGAAATATTTGATTTATTTTAGCCAAACTAGCGTAATGCTATAAAACTGTAAGATTAATCGCGCCCCCTTCTGCAGTACCTTATGGTTTTAATTTCGTCCTTATGTAAATGTGTTATGAAAGAAACCTTATTTCCCCTCTTGCGCTAATCCTGACATAACTAGACAATGTATTTTGTTAACACAGAAACAAAATCTCTCACTTTTGTTTGAATGTTTATGTGCAGAATTAGTCAAGTGTTTAAATTCCCTCACAATCAATCTCCCTATTTTCCCTGCCCGCAGCCAGTTATTTAAGGCGCATGAACTTGTTCAACTTGTGGTCCCAGCGGGAACCACTGGGAACAACTGTTATTTACTCTTCTTGGCTTCCTCCTAGTGAATGTCGCTGTACTAACGGAAATGACGCACTACCGTAGCGAGGGGAAATATCCAGAGGAATACGGTCATGAGCTGATAAACATTCTCACAATGTCCTGTTTGACTACACTGTCAAGACCAGCCTGAACGTGTTATCTGACCAAGGCCGCCTTGATAGGTGTGCCCATGAGACTAGGGGACTCGAGTACAAATGATGCTACGAGACTAGGGGACTCTTGTACGCATGATGCTACGAGACTAGGGGACTCTTGTACGCATGATGCTACGAGACTAGGGGACTCTTGTACGCATGATGCTACGAGACTAGGGGACTCTTGTACACATGATGCTACGAGACTAGGGGACTCTTGTACGCATGATGCTACGAGACTAGGGGACTCTTGTACACATGATGCTACGAGACTAGGGGACTCTTGTACGCATGATGCTACGAGACTAGGGGACTCTTGTACACATGATGCTACGAGACTAGGGGACTCTTGTACGCATGATGCTACGAGACTAGGGGACTCTTGTACACATGATGCTACGAGACTAGGGGACTCTTGTACGCATGATGCTACGAGACTAGGGGACTCTTGTACACATGATGCTACGAGACTAGGGGACTCTTGTACGCATGATGCTACGAGACTAGGGGACTCTTGTACACATGATGCTACGAGACTAGGGGACTCTTGTACGCATGATGCTACGAGACTAGGGGACTCTTGTACACATGATGCTACGAGACTAGGGGACTCTTGTACGCATGATGCTACGAGACTAGGGGACTCTTGTACACATGATGCTACGAGACTAGGGGACTCTTGTACGCATGATGCTACGAGACTAGGGGACTCTTGTACGCATGATGCTACGAGACTAGGGGACTCTTGTACGCATGATGCTACAAGACTAGGAGACTCTTGTACGCATGATGCTACAAGACTAGGGGACTCTTGTACACATGATGCTACAAGACTAGGGGACTCTTGTACACATGATGCTACGAGACTAGGGGACTCTGCAACGCATGATGCTACAAGACTAGGGGACTCTTGTACACATGATGCTACGAGACTAGGGGACTCTTGTACACATGATGCTACAAGACTAGGGGACTCTTGTACACATGATGCTACGAGACTGGGGGACTCTTGTACACATGATGCTACAAGACTAGGAGACTCTTGTACACATGATGCTACAAGACTAGGGGACTCTTGTACACATGATGCTACAAGACTAGGGGACTCTTGTACGCATGATGCTACAAGACTAGGAGACTCTTGTACGCATGATGCTACGAGACTAGGGGACTCTTGTATGCATGATGCTACGAGACTAGGGGACTCTGCAACGCATGATGCTACAAGACTGGGAGACTCTTGTACGCATTATGCTACGAGACTGGGAGACTCTTGTACGCATGATGCTACGAGAATAGGAGACTCTTGTACACATGATGCTACAAGACTAGGGGACTCTTGTACGCATGATGCTACGAGACTAGGGGACTCTTGTACACATGATGCTACGAGACTAGGGGACTCTTGTACGCATGATGCTACGAGACTAGGGGACTCTTGTACGCATGATGCTACGAGACTAGGGGACTCTTGTACGCATGATGCTACGAGACTAGGGGACTCTTGTACGCATGATGCTACGAGACTAGGGGACTCTTGTACGCATGATGCTACGAGACTAGGGGACTCTTGTACGCATGATGCTACGAGACTAGGGGACTCTTGTACGCATGATGCTACGAGACTAGGGGACTCTTGTACGCATGATGCTACGAGACTAGGGGACTCTTGTACGCATGATGCTACGAGACTAGGGGACTCTTGTACGCATGATGCTACGAGACTAGGGGACTCTTGTACGCATGATGCTACGAGACTAGGGGACTCTTGTACGCATGATGCTACGAGACTAGGGGACTCTTGTACGCATGATGCTACGAGACTAGGGGACTCTTGTACGCATGATGCTACGAGACTAGGGGACTCTTGTACGCATGATGCTACGAGACTAGGGGACTCTTGTACGCATGATGCTACGAGACTAGGGGACTCTTGTACGCATGATGCTACGAGACTAGGGGACTCTTGTACGCATGATGCTACGAGACTAGGGGACTCTTGTACGCATGATGCTACGAGACTAGGGGACTCTTGTACGCATGATGCTACGAGACTAGGGGACTCTTGTACGCATGATGCTACGAGACTAGGGGACTCTTGTACGCATGATGCTACGAGACTAGGGGACTCTTGTACGCATGATGCTACGAGACTAGGGGACTCTTGTACGCATGATGCTACGAGACTAGGGGACTCTTGTACGCATGATGCTACGAGACTAGGGGACTCTTGTACGCATGATGCTACGAGACTAGGGGACTCTTGTACGCATGATGCTACGAGACTAGGGGACTCTTGTACGCATGATGCTACGAGACTAGGGGACTCTTGTACGCATGATGCTACGAGACTAGGGGACTCTTGTACGCATGATGCTACGAGACTAGGGGACTCTTGTACGCATGATGCTACGAGACTAGGGGACTCTTGTACGCATGATGCTACGAGACTAGGGGACTCTTGTACGCATGATGCTACGAGACTAGGGGACTCTTGTACGCATGATGCTACGAGACTAGGGGACTCTTGTACGCATGATGCTACGAGACTAGGGGACTCTTGTACGCATGATGCTACGAGACTAGGGGACTCTTGTACGCATGATGCTACGAGACTAGGGGACTCTTGTACGCATGATGCTACGAGACTAGGGGACTCTTGTACGCATGATGCTACGAGACTAGGGGACTCTTGTACGCATGATGCTACGAGACTAGGGGACTCTTGTACGCATGATGCTACGAGACTAGGGGACTCTTGTACGCATGATGCTACGAGACTAGGGGACTCTTGTACGCATGATGCTACGAGACTAGGGGACTCTTGTACACATGATGCTACGAGACTAGGGGACTCTTGTACGCATGATGCTACGAGACTAGGGGACTCTTGTACACATGATGCTACGAGACTGGGAGACTCTTGTACGCATGATGCTACGAGACTAGGGGACTCTTGGACTATTTGGTAAATGACCCATGAAGAAGACAGAGTATAGATTTGGTACAACAACCTGACATGTAAGGATTCTCCTAATTATGCCAAGCTCCTATATATTACATTCCAAAATGTTGTATTTCCTCGATGTTTATACGAGTAGCACCACGTCTTACTACCCGTTCAGGTTATACGCTTTAAGTACTAATTACTCTAATGGATTAGGAATTGGGGAGGTTGAATTAGAGGAAGTGAACTTGCATTTGCGTGGAGGGAGAGTGGAAAACCATTTAGGAAAAACCACCCCCAGTTCACTCGACCGAGATTCGAACCTCAATCTCCGCGTCCTCAGCAGTCGAGCTCAACACGACAAGCGCGTTAGCCAACTACGCCACCGAGGCGGGTGTTTGACATACACATCTGGTCTATGGTGTCACTCTTGAAATAGACTGGACTGCTGATGGCGGGGAGATTGGGGTATTGAGTCCCGGTTGGGTGTTCTGAGGGCAGATTTTCCTGAATAATTGTCCACTCTCCCGCCAAGTAAATGTGGGTACACTTTCTATACTTTCAATATTCCTTATTTCTAACAGATTAGAGTAATTAGTACGTTATCATGTGTGCAACCCAAACAGGAAATAAGAAAGATAAATAAAAACAATAGCAGACAAGAGAAAACTGATACATAGTTTAGAAGTTTAGGGATAATATAATGAGTCAGTTTCATAATCAGACTTAGTACATTTCAAGTGTGGTGCTATACTAAATACAAGATGAGACCTACCTAAAGTTGAATAGAGTGGGCCAGTTTTGCATAAGAAACTAGCCCATTCCATTCTGGTCTGGGTAGGTGTCGTCTTGTGTATGATATAGCGCCACACTTGAGGTATACCAAGTCTGACTATGAAACTGGCCCTATGATTCCATCAAATAGTTAGTATATTCCATTCATACTTTACTAAGATATTGTGTCAAAAGTATCTTGGAATTGTTTTTAACTATGGTGGGTGAACTAAATAAATAAGTTATTTTCTATATTGGAGCTAGTTTTGTCTGTTATTTCTATATAAGTTAATATCATGGCTGAATGGCTAGAAATAGTAACTTGTATGTAGTTAAGGCACAAAGACAAATTGTTTAAAAGATCAACTTTGAACATTTCCATTTTTTTAAATATGTCTTGAAAATGCAAAGTTAATAGTTTTCGAAAAAGTTGTTGTTTTCAAAAGTTAAAACTCAATTTTCTATTACATTTACCATATGTATTTTAATAGCTACAGGGTGGCTACAAAACTTGTATCATAAAATTCCCTGACTTTTCCAGGTTTTTCAGACAACATTAAAAAAAAAATTCCAGGCCTAGCCTTTTTACAGTTTTTCTTGCTCAATGGGAATTTTTTCGTTTATTATATTGATCACATATTTTCAAAAAATTCTAGGCTACCAAACATCAACATTCTTGGTAAGTTCTTTGTTAATTCTCCATTATTTAATCAGGTATTATTTGTGTTCCTGTGTGAATGTGTTCTAAAATAAGCCCTGTACAACCATCTCATGTTAGAATAAAGTATATAGGCAATACACTTTGTTAACATCGAGAAACACTCTCAATTTCGTTTGAATTTTTAGATGCAGAATTGATCAAACATTTAAATTCCCCGACTCTCTTAAGTTTGATTAAATTCCCTGTTTTCCCTGTCTGTAGTTAATTTATTTTCTCTAGGTTTCATGTTGTTTATCTGTTTTAGAAGTGTAGAGGCTTCAATTCAAGACAGAGAGAATTGCTTTGATACATTTAATTATGAATAGAAAATGAAATTGAAAATAGATTAATCTTTATGTTTGTACATCGCCAATGAAAAATATTTGAGGCAAGATTGTGTATCATTCTGAAAATTGATGCAAAGGTCTATAAATGTAAGCTGCNACAAAATCACCAAGCAGACTTAAATATTTTGTTATTCGAGACTTAAAAAGCTTCTAATGATGAAATAAAGCAGTAATATTTGTCTTTGTATAGATTTATATATGTTCCTGCATCAATATCAACATTATTCAGTTATTAATTGTAAACATAATTTCATGATTCTTCCAGTCAGTGCTGTAACCAGCGTTCGTGTGCCATGTGGAAAGTTTTAATTTTGACCCTCCACCCCCTTTTTTTTGTTTTGAAAAATAATAATAATAAAACAAATAGGATAAATATGATGAAGAAAGATGGGATAATCGTTCTTGTCCAATAAAAACTCCATGACTTGAGTGAGCTCGCGAATGAGCTATACCGACGAAACGCCGCTGCCTTTAGTGACTGTACTGCTAACTTATGTGGATTGAGAGTGTCATGTGGTCAGCACAATGCAACCTCCTGTGATTAATCTCAGTTTTATAGATTTGTAAATTAGCCAATTTACTAATCTCAGTTTTATAGATTTGTAAATTAGCTAATTTATTCTCACAAGGCTGAATTTGACCCCGTTCTAGACCCAATATTTCACAGAAAGATTCTCAAAGTGCCGAGGATCGAACCCAGGATCTGTGGATTTGAAGCCAGGAACCCTGACCACTAGACCACAACAGCGATCGTTCCGCCCGATCGTGCCCGATAGAGTCAATCTTAAAAAAATGTTTTAGTTAATTTTAACTTTATAAAACTTGTCACACAAAGAAGGAGTAAAAATGAAACGAGTGATAAATATTCAGAGTGTAGCATTGATATTCAGATTTGAATCAATCTAAAGTAAACAAAAGTCTGTATAATATCAAGAGAGTTGAAGTTTTAATGTTTGTATTAGTGTCAAGACTTCAAACTTATGGCTTTGAATTTCAAATTTGAGTTCATATATATTTAAATTTACATACTATCAAGACTGTCAGCCGATTTTTGTAAATCAGCAACGTTCATTGATTCTCAAGACGAGAAAACAAAAATCATAAGTCAATTCTCAGTTGCTCATAACGCCAATCTAGTTGAGACCACACTATCAAAAATATTGCAAATATGCATTTTAAATAATTATTCAGCTGCCATGCTACTTCCTTCATTTATTTTCATTTTTAACAATATTGTCAGCTGTAAAAGTTGGGTAAAAAGTGGGATAGGACCCGAAATCAATATTAACATTTGCTCTCATCATGCATGTTGGTCAGTCCTCCTATTCAGAAATTAAAATGTTGGTGAGCGAAGTGTTTCGAGGACTCTCAGAGACTGATCAATGCAATAAACAATCGATAAACTGCTAAATAACACAATGGGTTTTCTGTGCCCACTTGATGCAATCAGCTCATCGACATCCGAATTGGACAGCAAAACATGGCGGCGAAATTAAAAATTTGAAAATATAATTATTATAACTGAAAAAATCGTTTTTGTCAGTTTTGTTTCAAGCCCCCCTTCATCCAGGGCCCTGTGCTTCTGCACCTGTTACAAGCCGCATGAACATAAAGTAGAGCCTAAGACAATATTTAAAACTGGTTAAAAATATTAATCCAAAGAAGATTCACAATATTAGTTGTGTGAATTATAGAACTGATAAATGAGAGAAGATATGATTATAGTCTTGTTCTTACCTGAATTTCAAGTAGAAGTTCTGTTTTTCTGCGACGAATGTCGATTAACAGCTTTTGCTGCTCTGGAGTAAGCTCTGCAACAGAGTACAAAGTGAACCAGTATTTAGATATTGCAGTATAATGAAAGATTTAGCGAGAGTCATACGGCAACCAATATAAACCCAAACAACGAGGATAAGGTAATACACATATTTTAACTGCTATTAATCTTTAAATGGGTTTGTCATTAAACACTTTTTCTGCCCCTTTCACCAAAAATAATAAATGTTACAGCACAATAATACAAGTACTTTTTTATATAGTGTAACACATTGGGTCTCAAACTTTTTGCACCCGGGCCTCACTTGAATATTTATTGTAACGGCTAAACCACATTATCAAAATATATTTCAAAAACATTTTTATGATATAATTAAGATAAAAAGTATAAAATGTTTGAATAGATTACAATATTTTCTTATATGTTTTTTGTAAAAGTAGTTTGTTATAAAATATTATAAAATCTTTAAGAGCTATTCATAAAACATTATTTTTAAAATGGCTTTGTATTTGATGATGTGAATACTATTTATAAAAACAAAATAGAACAATTTTATATGCCATGCATAAAAAAATAGTGTATTTTCCTATCGCAGAGATAGCTTAGATCAGCTTTTATAGGTGTGAAATACAGGTGAAGAACATTTGTAGCTGCCGATTGATTTATGTAGACTTGATGGATGTCATTGCTAAGGATCCCCTTCCATACTTATATGTAAATTAAACATGATAAATCATTTTTATTATTTCATGTGTCAAAATAAAACATGTATTCATCTATTTTAGTTAATAAGAACTTAAAATTGAAGAAACAAATCAATTGACTCCATGATATAACAATGGTGTGCCTCATCAGGGAGGCGTGTTTCACAGTTTGAGAAACCCTGCTCTAAAAGACCTACAGTATGTGACAATTTTCAAAAATTAGTAAACTATCCCTTAATTATATCTTCTAAAAAAAAAAGGCAAATTATCAGTGGCAGCTTATAATCAAAGCTAAAAAAAGGGTGGGCACGCTATTAAAAAATTTCAACTATGATAATGTGTGCTAAATTTTACCTTATACCATCCTACATTTAACTACCCTTAAAAAAAAGTATAAAGTTGATAAAAGTTATAAAAGTATAAAAATTCCCGTCGTTTAAAGTCTGAGTGTGTCATCATGAACGCCACATGCACGCACGCACGCACACGCACGCACGCACGCACGCACGCACACGCACACACACGCACACACACACACACACACCAATAAACAAAAATAATTAGTTTCTTAAAACTATCGAGCACTATACATACAATATTAAGTTTATTGTTTGAAAGAAAAATCTAATCTTTTATTCTGTTTTTGCCCTAAATGAATTTTTCTATTATTAGATTGTTAAAGCCTGAATCATCGACTGTTTAGACATCATGGCCAAAGCATTAATTAATCTGTCTTTGCTCATAGTATTTGCTAAGTGTTTTACTACCCGTTCGGGTTATACACACAGTGTTAATGTAGATATACTCCATTCACGGTAGGAATTGATCTCTGAAAGTCTTTTTTCTTATCAATATCCTACTATATAATATATTTCTGGTAGGGAAAAAGGCCTTTCAGAAAACAACTCCTGTGGTGAACGGACTTTAAGTTATATCTATATTTTCAGATACTCTGTTTGTATATTTAAGAAACATTACGGAATATTGTCTTTGTAAGTGAAGATTGTTTGTACTATCTTGGATTGAATAGTCCATCTAGTTTGTGTGGGCCGAGATTTTGTTGTTGTTGCATACATGTTCTGAAGCCACTTTCCTGTCTGAAGAATGGAAGAAAAGTGCGGAAATCCCATTTAAATTGGCAAAAAAACACTCATATTAGAATCAGCTTGCTCAAATAATTTATTCAATTGGTGGGCGTAACATAATGGGCATTTTTACACAGCGTCTCCATCACATGTCCAAGTGATCAGCTTGTTCATTGCATGTAGCACACAGACTCTCCTTAGCAGAGTCCACAGGACATAATAAACAGCCCCTTAAATAACGGAAGTGACATCAGGTTGTTTGTAAACCAATATGAGATAGTCAGAGCTCGCGAGGTGCAACTGGAAGCCCCACAGCCACAGTGACGGCAAGCACCTCTTACCATAATTTTACTAGTAGGCGTAGTAGGTCTCACATTGATTTATGGATTTACTAATTTCCTCAACAAAATGGGGAAATTATGTAGCAAAAAAAAGGTTATTCATTTAGTTTTTTCATTCTGCAATATGAAAAAATTGTTGTGAATCTCGAAATATGGTGTTTTTCTTCTTTTGCAGGGGCGGGCAGCCCTTCAAAGCCCTCCCTCATGAGCCGCCACTGCATGTTATTTGAAAATCAAATAAAACACTTGGATATGAATTTTGAACCAAAGTGTTAAATAACAAATCAATTTCTTAATCAATCATCTGTAAACCACCCTCAAATGATTTTTTTTATAGAAAAATTAACACATGTTCTTATTCCTAAGGTAAAAAACTATCCAGATAGTACCCATTTTAAACCAAATGGTTGGAGCATTTTTTTTAAATCTACTAAGTCTCTGGTAGCTTTGAATAAATGTTTCCCCAAAAAAACAAGTAGGCTACAAAGGGTTATTTATCATGTAAAACACTCTAATAAATCCATTTTACACAAAATTGTTATACAGTGTTTTTTTTTATCAGCACGTCTTACTACGGGTTCAGGTTATACGGATATATGGTTTTTACTCTAATGGGGCAGGGATGTTGAAGGAAGCAATTTAGAGGTAATAGCCCCACATTTGATGAGAAGGAGAGTTAGAAACCATTTAGGAAAAACAAGGGCCTATCCTCAGTTGACATGACCAGGATTCAAACCCCAATCTCCCAGTCATCAGCAGGTAAGTCCCACACGATAGTGATGCATTAGGGCGGGACTACACATAGCGATTTAGCAAAAGCAGTTTACCGGGACCTGTTCACATATCCCGGTGAATGCGGAAAATTTACAAATCTATGTTAGTCTATGTGGAGCAGCGGTGCAGGTTACCATAAAATAAAATGTTATCAAAACTTTAAGATGTTTGTACCGTTAGGGCTAATGGTTTGCTTCAAGAGCCAGTGATGAGATATTCTGTACTCTCTTTTCATGTTGAATATAGGTCAACTGGGAGACTTTTAACATTTTACAACATACTAAAGTATGAAACCAAGTTTGTTGGATATTTTTGAATGTCTATTGATTCCTTTGATGAGTTGTTAAAATGTCGAGCGCCCTCACATTACCAAGCAGGAAACTTCATGGAGGCCAATATGTTCAGAGGAGAGATAGACAATAACACACAGGTAATTAAAATTTATTTTATTTTATCTTTACACATAATGGTAAAATAATTATTAAGTGATTTTGCCGCTATTCCGTATCATTCTGCTAATCCAAGTGTATTGAGTTGCCGGAATTAAATAGCTGTAGGGGGGAGAAGCGGGGGGCGATTGGGGCGCAGTTGTAGGAGCATGGCAGTGAGGAGGTGTAAAAGGTGGAAGTTGTAACGGATGGTTCATGCCAGGATATGATTGCTGTGTATGATAATTATTGGGAAAATACAGACATGATGGAGGATAATTAGAGGACTAAAAATAAGAGGCAGTCTTGGCTTATTTGCTGCTCGTTCTTGTTTCGGACATCCTTAAATAATATAATATTTATCACCGCGTCTTACTACCCGTTCGGGTTATACGCGTTAAGTACTAATTACTCTAATGGATTAGGAATTGGGAAGGTTGAATTAGAGGAAGTGAACCCTCATTTGCGTGGAGGGAGAGTGGGAAACCATTTAAGAAAAACCACCCTCAGTTCACCCGACCGAGATTCGAACCTCTATCTCCCCGTCCTCAGAAGTTGAGCTCAACACGACAAGCGCGTTGGCCAACTACGCCACCGAGGTGGGTGACATCCTTATAGAATTGGAGGGTATGGAAACCAAAATAAAGTTTCTCATAATCATTTAATTTCTTTTAATCTGGAAAAACGGGTAGTAAAAAGTTTTGTGTCTTCAGAACTTTTTGAAGCATCCAGCTTGTCTAGCAGTTGCCTAAGGAAAACAGCGAGGTTTTGTGGTTTGCACACACTTGCTGGTTTTTTTAAATAATGTCTCAGTTTTGGATTCACCGCCTCTTATGTGAATGTTTAGAGTAACACTTGTAGCCGTTTCTGTATCAACTTTCTCTTCATCTTCTTGTGAAGCATTCTCAATATCTTGTACTCCATTTGTCATGCTTCTTGAAGTTCTGAAAAAGAACAAAAAGAACTTATGTAGATACACAAAAGCACCTAAAGAATATTCAAGTGATCGAATCAATAGCTATTGAAATATTTAAAATGTGTACCTTATTTTTAATATGTTGAAGTAAAAAAGGATAAGTCATCCATTTAGACATATTTCTTCTCTGTATTCGGCGCGTGATCTCCACTCTCCAGGTAAACTTTGTTTGATGTATTTGATGTAACTGTCCCTAATATGCCGTCATTTGTACATAATTTCTTTCACTGTAAATACAAACTATTACGTGAATCAGATAAAGTTAATATATATTATATTTTATTATATGGCACAAAGTGAATAAAATATTAAGTTTGTAATAAAGTTGGTGATAAAAATGTGTTGTTTTTTCTCCATGTATTTATCTATTGCTTTCCAGTACAAATTCGACATGGCAAAGAGCACAATTTCCAATATAGTACGAGAAACATGCCAAGCCTTGTGGTCTCGCTTGAAAGAAATGGAGATATCGTATCTTATTGAGCAATGGTGGATGATGGATATTGCATATAAATCTTTTATATAAAATGTAATTTTCCAAATTGTGTAGGCGCCATTAATGGCACGTATATCAGATGTAATTATTCCAACTATACATTTTTTTCACCATTGCATTAATGGCTGGTGTGGATGCAAATCTTTGTTTTGTATCCATAGACATTGAAGCTTATGTAAAGGAAAGGGATTCAACTATATTTCGAAACAGTCTATTAGGCAGAAAGTTATATTCTGGCAAATTAAACTTGCCTGACACAGATCCTCAGTTTTTTGTTCTAGTGGGAGCAGAGGCATTTAAAACCCACACAAATCTTTTGGGACCACTTCCTCTTAGACAACTTGATCCTCACCAAAGTGTTTTTAAGTTGAACACTTTCGAGATGTTGACATTCTATGGAGTGCGCATTTAGTGTCATACCAAATAAATGGAGGGTGTTTCATATTCCTATTGTTGTACAACCTGATTTTGTGGATGAGATTATAAAAGCAGGTTGTATACTGCCCAATATTGTTCGCAAAAGAGACATGTTAATTATGAAGATAGTGAGAATCATGCTGTTTGTGGAAGTACAAAACTGTGATCCAAGTCTAAGAGAACAGTGATCCCAAGTGAGGGATATTTTTGCCATCTACTTAATTTAAATAGGAGTTATATCGTTTCAAATGTTTTTATATTATTTATTTATTTTTAGTGTATTTTTAGCACCCACTCAGGTTTGATTTCTGTTTGGAGTTAATATATACCAGTTGATTTATTTCAAAAATTCCTTAGCCAAAATATATATTTTATTTAAAATAATTGTTTTCTTCCCGTGTTCCTATTTATCAGCGTGTTATCTCTTCCCAAATATCGAACATACTACACTAAACCAACTTATTTATGTTTCTGTCGCTGTAATTCTTGCATCCCTTCTCACAGATGGTTGGATTTTTTTGAAGGCATTGTATAAATTGAGCGCCATTAAATATAATAAGCAAAACAATAAATGGGAGAAAACTTTATGGCACTGTATCAAGGCTTTTATTTAAATGAGTGTTCTTGTTGTTACTTGGTTGTTTGGTATTCCAGTTTGACGGCAGCAAGATTTGGTTACATCCAGTACTTGCAGCAGAGCTAGGCATGTAAAGATGGCCAGATTGGAAACAATGTTCAGTACCAGTTGCCGTCAATGGACTAGTAGGACTAGGCTAGTCCCCAGACATTTTTAGTTTATTTATTTTGAGTTAAATTTTAACGGGAAATAAAAGCATAAAGTAAAATCTATCTTAGTTACAATTTGCGTCACAATACTCAATGATATTCCCGCTGCTTGCGCGGACCCCTTCCCGTCTCCCAACTAACATCGGAAGCGCTCGAGTCTTATCGGCTCTTACCGGGGAGAGGACTAGTTGAAGCCAGCCTAGTCCGTCTCTATAATAAGATATATGCTAACACTTGGTGTTCTGTCAAAGGTAAATGTAATTTTGGTTTGCTTCTTATAAGTGGTAGTGTTGTGGTTGTTAAGCTTATGTAATTGTTCCCATTGATGAAAGAGATCTTGTGAAGTGTTAAAGTGTTCGATTGTCAATTTAGTTTGACAGTGTTTGAAAGTGTGAGCTATGGAAGGGGACTCGGAGTTGAAAACTGTTCCCTCACAACAATGCTTGGGGAAGGGACCTGAGACAAGTAGCAGGGATAGTGAAGGTAGTTCAGTGGGATGTAGCAGTGCCGATCACCTTTCTCAATGAGCGCTGTGCTCTCGACCAATTATTCGCAGTTTCGTTTGGAGCCATCAATTTTGAAGAAAAGCAGCAAGTAATAATGAAAGGTAGGCCAACTCCAAACATTTCTACTAAAACAAAAATGAAAGACTACACGCAATTATTTATGTGTTTATTTTTTTCCAAGTTTTTATTTATTTATTTATGTATTTGTTTGTCTATTCCGTGTCTAAATATTGTGAATCGGTTGGAGGGAGATAAATTGCCTACCCTATGACCTGTAAAAGTGTATTTGCTAAGTTAACATATTGTACATTATATGGAGAGTATTCCTCTTTAACCCCATAATGAAAGTTGTCTTCAAACCTAGTCCTCTGAGAAAAGTCACCGCACGCCACTGTTCAGTACCTTCTTGTCAAACAGCTCTCGATAAATCACTCCCACTTAAACAGTAGGCCTATGTATAGTCCCACCCTGTGACTGAAACAGGTACTATTATGAGTGTTAACTAGTGGTGTTGAACTTTGAGAAGTTAATCAATAAGGTATCTACAGCACTATGCTATATGAGATTTTGATAAGCAAAACTGGATGTGGTAGCCAAGGATAGCAGTAATAAAATGGATGGTCAGCTTTCCAGCACAGTGCAAGACATGTAAATCCGCAGTTAAATTTTGAGCACTATTATCTACCAATTATAAATTACTGTTCAGTTGTCAGGTGCTCAGTGTACTTTATCTCACCCAGGTTTACCAACAGCTAAATATGGGACAAGCCTCCCAGAAGAGTTTAACCTTAATCACTCCCTATGACCCATACTCAGCCACAACCATCTTTCAAAGCGTCATTCGTAGGCTATTGACTGTTTTATTTATTTAAACGAAAAAGTGGTTGGTCAGATTCATAGAAAAATTTTAGAAATGATAAGTTTTTGAACCATTTTTATTTAGTGTGTCATTAATTGTGGTCAGTTAGTTCTTAAAAAAATTAAGATTTTTGGTTGATGATATTTATGGTAGTCCCTGTAAAGAGGATAGCCGCTTCAGTGGCTGAATGGGCCAAGGCGTCACTCTATTATTAGACTGGTCTGTTGAAGACTGGGATATCGATGTTTCCTCGGAAATGCGGTAGGAAATGCGGTAGATTACCTCTAAAATAATTACTTCCTCATCCCTAAAGGTGGACAGGTTCTTTGACCAAAAGGACCTTTAGAAAATTCTCTAACCACAACTTTAAAACTAGATTCATACAAATGCATTTAGATCTAGTCTCTTGGTAGTCGTCAAGAGAGTGAAGAAGTTGTGTGGTGAGTGAAGTCTTTGGCACGTTTAGGAAATTGCATATATAATTTTAACTCCTGAATACAAGCATAGAACACGCGATCGATACATGTAAAAGGCTAGCCTGTGTCTGAATTGTTTACAGAGAAAGTATAAAAATGGTAACAAAATTATCTAAGAAATAATATAACTTATGCCTCATGGTAGTGTTTTATAAGTATGTCTAGCAAATTTATTGCTTGGTAGTATCGACGCTGCCCAAGCTAGATAAACTAAAAACTCAGTATGCATTATTATTACAAGCTCCTGTCATAACATAGGTTAGATTCTGCAACCTGAAACCTACTTATTAATACTTACCAGTTAAATTAAATGTGTCAGAATTGTGTGAGGACGTACTCATTTTATTGTCCTTTAAGGACGTACAATTCGTCCGCATTTGGAAAATAAACACTACAAAAATAAATATATATTATATCATTTCTAAAATTCTATTCCAAAACATTAAACGTAATTAGTCACCTACGTAAAATTTTTGTAAATAAGCATGACCAACATAGAGAAATCAAAAGCCATTATTAATGAAAGCCATGGCTGTTATTAGAAAAAGGTTTATAATCTCTATAAAACAGTGTCTAAGATATACGAACGAATCTGGCTACTCTTTAGTTCCGATGATCAGACATTGAAGCTAAATGGCGCTAGTACCGTTGAGGAATAGCGCACGGGCAATTTAAATTTTTAAGAGAAGTTTGAACCATCAAGTTTACTTTTTATGGTTAGACAGTGGTTATTTTATCCTGAATGTGGTAACGAGTGAATAGAATTAATAGCTCACAACAAATGATAGCATACAAATTACAATTAATAATTTGCACATTGATGTAATATAATTTAAATTTATTTGTAAAGCACATGCTAATTATTTGTTTGGTAAGATTTGATCATATAAAAATGTTTATAAATTATTATTTAAAAAAATTGATTCATGAAGGTGCTAAGGAATCTTTCAGTCCTACCATCTAACTAATGACATCTGAGAGGGATTTTTTAAATTTAATCCTGGTGGGTAACATTTAGTGTAATTTGTCTGAATACTAAAATTATAGTATTTCCTTCAATAATGACATAAGGTTGAATGCAAGAATGAAATAAGCAAACGTGAAGAGTTAGTAAGAAGTGAGATATAATGGTGGATTTGAGGAGTATTATTTACAATCGAAAGTGTGAGTGACGTTAGTTTTGTTAGGGTTATGAAATAAAATACCGAGTATATCGGAGATGGTTTTGATAGTTTAATTATTCAGAAAATAGAGACATACAATA